>VZQC01009272.1:85442-103094 GCA_009823505.1 Rhizomys pruinosus | reverse complement strand
TATTCCCAATTAGTTCAAATGTATACCATTTTCACTGGAACCTACAACCAAATTAAACTAATCTAAACATTTCACTTAACCTTAAATATCCTATAATATGTGGAAAAAGCTTGGGCAGAGATGAGTACCTGCCAAATAAATTTTGCCCAATAAATACTTTGCTCTTTAATGCTATCTGACTGGACTATGACTTCAGAGAAAACAAAGTCATTTAACTTATATGGTTTATTTTTGTATTTCTGTATAACTTCTCTACTGAAATACCTCTCTATTAAAATATATTCTTTTTACGTATACCCTTTTTAAACTGCAAATCTACAGAGTGGATTTTAATGACTATTTTCCTCCAAGCTCTTGGCCTCCTCCAGGCCCCCTGGCATGAAAACCTGCTTTAAGACTTTTCAGTATCTAGCTCCTTTTTTTTTTTTTTTAGTACAATCATTCCTTCCTATAAAACCAATTTGCAAGCCGCAGTTGTGCCACAACCCACACAGTCAAGGCTCCACCATCCACGCGGGGGTGGTGGGGGTGGGCTGTATTTCAATCGAGTTGATCAAATGAGTTGTCCAGGACTACTTTGCTGCAGTTTCACCATTCACCCCAATCACAGCCCTACATTCTACCACTCCGCCTCTTCAGAAGATTTCCTTAGGTTTAGAAAAGGGGCACCGGTGGACGAGAAGCAGAACAGTCTACTTTGTCTGGAGATGTCGTTTTGGCCTCTATCAATTCTGGCTGTTTCTTTTCATGGGCCTGACAGTTTGTCCAGGAAACTTTTCAATCCACTAATTGCTAGCCCAAGGGATTAGATAATATAGGTATTTAAACATGCTAACTATTCTGTTAGTGTTACTTTGGTATAGACCACAGATGTTTGGATGGTGTGTTAATCATGGATTACCTTTTTTCCTGTAAAAGATGACAAGGTCTCTACTGTGGCATATAAACATCTCCTAATCACTAGAGGATATAAGCTTGTGGCAAAATTCACAAAGTTATTCCTCCACGGAGAGAGCTAATTAGCCAACTAGATTTGGGATATACCTGAATATATTTTTTTTTTTTTTCGGTGCCACTGCTGCCACAGTAATCTCAAGCAGGTAAGGCTTAGCTGAGCTGACAAGAGCGGTCTTGCTCACTTTCAAGTAGACCAACATTTGCTTTATTTGGTTCAGTAGCATTTGGTAACACTCTCTGGTATTCCAGAGACCAAATGTTCACTTGCAAGTGTGGTCTCAATACAAACCTTCCATGCTTACATCAGGTCTTTGACAAGCGGCCTTACCGCCTCTCTTCTGCAGGTATCCCAGTTTACAGGCAAGAAGCTCTTATCTTTTGGGGGGGATGGGATCCCCTGGCCAACATTCCTTGGCAGAATAATACATTGCTGCTGTCAGTGCTCTCCTGTACCTCTTAAAAAGACTTTAGTATTATATTTGGTTTGAATAGCGAATATCCCTTTTACAGTTCCTATGTTTATTAGTCAATTAAAAGAAAGAAGTTTTGGGCTGGAGAGATGGCCTGTGGTTAAGAGCGGCAACCACGCCTCTTACAGAGGACCGGGGTTCGATCCCCCAGCACCACACAAGGCAGCCAAGAACATCTGAAACTCCAATTCCAGCGAGAGAAACTCCAGTTCAGGGGAATCTAACACCCTCTCTTGCCCTCTGTGGCATGCCCGACATGGGTGCACAACTTTGCATGCAGACAGTACATTCATACACATACAGAAAAAATTTTTTTTTAATTAAACTTAAAAAAAATTTTAAAAACGAGCTTACCTCGTATTATAACAGTCAGCTCTAATGTACAGTTAGAGAATGACTTCATTACACCATGTTTTTCTTTTTTCTATGAAAAAGAGGTAAGTAGGTCTCTCATATTAAAACTGTTCTGCACCTAGAAGGTACGGTTCATTAGGACTCACTATAAAACAGATGGTTTACACCTATGGTCCTCAGAGATGTGTGCTCTAGCAGTCTGGGCCTTTTCTTCTTTTAGTTTTAAGAAGGGTCAACTCTCTGCTGGTATTTTTTGGTACAACCTACAAGATGGAAGGTTGTATCTTTTCTTTCTCAGGCTTTGAGTTGTTGACATTTGCCTGTGGGAACATACAAATTTTTCCCATAGTTAGATTTAAGATTAAATTGAAAGTTTTTGACAAAAAAGATTTAATATGTAACTGATCCCCTTTTTTTTATTTAGGTTTTTTATTTTTTGACCAATGACTCTCAAAAGGTCAGTTGTAGTACACACACCTATTGGCAGGAATCAGTGTAAATTTCTTTAAATTTATCCAAGCTTTTTTTGAGTGACTGTATGTTGTTAATTTGCGGAAGCACACTTAATTCCTTAAGTTAAATTTATCCTACAGGTAAACGACATGTTACAAGCTCTTACTGTATAATACAAATATTATAGAGAACATTGTATATGTTAATACCAAGGTTATTGTTCTATAAATTTTGAGTAAAATACCCTGTAATTTTAAATTAAATATACATTAATAGACTATAGACCTGTGTCCCTCTCTTGCCCTCAACCCCCCCCAGTCACCATTTCAGTCCAGTTTTCTGATGCCGTCTTTTCTGTTGTTGTTCTTTTAATATGCATCCCTCTCCACAAGAAATATTTACAACTGGGTTTATTGATGCTAGCATCCACAGATGAGCGGATTTACCATTCATCGTTTGTTTTTGGGGTCTATGTTACTTCCACTTTAAAAATATCTTCTAGCTCCAACCATTTTTCCTGCAAAGTTACGATGTTGTCTTCTTTTACTGCTGCATAGAACTCATTGTGCACATGTACCACATTTTTTCTATCCACTCATCGTTGCGGCATTTGTGTTGGTTCCAGCTTTTTGCTATGTGAATCAAAGCTGCAATAACTGTAGCTGGCCATTGTATTTCTGCAGTACCGATGAGTTCTTGTGGGTATATACCAGGAAGGGTATGGACTGGTCAAATGGCAACGTCATTTTGAGTCTTCCAAGTGTTCCCCACAATCCTTTCCATAGTGGCTGTAGAAGTTTACACTCCCACCAGCAAAGGATGGGTGTTTCCCATTTCCCAACATCTCTCCAGCACTTTGTTCATTTGTTTTTCTGATCCTGGCCAGTATTAACAGAGTGAGATGACATCTTAGAGTGATCTTAATTTCCATTTTGCCCCTATATTATGTATGTTGAACAGTCTTTTTTATAATTTTATTTATATGTTATGATGTTCTGTTGCGTTGTTGTAGGTCTGTGCATCCGTGCGTGCAGTGCTCACGAGGTCAGAAGATGGGTTCGGATTCCCCTGGAACTGGATTCTCCTGGGAATTGAGTACAGACGGGTCTCAGCGCCATGTGGGTGTGGGGAAGGATCGAACCCGCGGTCCTCTGCAAGAGCGGCGGGCTCTTCCCACTAGGCCATCTTCTCCAGTCCATGTTGAAGCTATGGTTTGTAAGATGTTTCTTCAGCTCATTCTCTATTTCTGTTCGCTCTGTTCAAGGTCTCTGTTCAGTTCTCTTGCTCCACGGTGCTGTGTGAGTGTGATTCATTTTAGGTTTTCTTCGTTTGTTTTTTGAGTAGTTTGTATACCCTCTGCAAGATTAATGCTTTGTGATGTATCTGCAGTGAAGGTTTCCTCCAACATCTTGGGTTTTGCTCTTACTTCACTTTTGTTTCTTTTTGCATCGTACATGAAGGCTTTTGAGATGTTTAATGACGGTCCCATTGTCAATTGCCGCTTGGATTTCTTGTGCAGCTGCTGCCTGATTTAGGAAGTGGCTTTCCCTATCGTCTTATTTCTTGTGTCTGCGCCAATTTCTTCATTCACCCGCGGTCCAGAGCTTGTGGGTTCAGCGTTTGAAGTATTTGATCCATCCTGGAATTGACCTTTGTACGAGCGAGAGTAGGGGTTTAATTTCATTTCTTCTTTATCAAGTGGTGAATCCAGTCTTTGCCAACACCACTTACTGAAGTGCTGTCTTTCCTCCTTGCTGTCTTCTTGGATCCTTTGTCAAGTGAGGTGGCTGAAAATTATGTGTGCCTTCAGGTTTTGTATCTTCAGTTTTATTCATTGGTCTAATCTGTCTGCTTTTGGTGCCATTAGTACCAAGCTGTTTTTTCATGACTCTGGCCCTTCTAGTATTAGGATTTAAGTCATGGGTATTAGATAAATACCGCCTGAGTATGTCTT
The DNA here is from genome assembly GCA_009823505.1 of Rhizomys pruinosus. Classification (NCBI taxonomy): domain Eukaryota; kingdom Metazoa; phylum Chordata; class Mammalia; order Rodentia; family Spalacidae; genus Rhizomys; species Rhizomys pruinosus. The sequence continues at coordinate 98,906 of VZQC01009272.1, read as the reverse complement.
TCTACTCAGGGTTGTTTTGGACTAATTTCAGTGGTCTTATGTGTTTCCAATGTAAATTTTGTGAGGATTTTTTTTCTCAAACCGTGGTGAAACGCCTCAGGATTTTTTATTGGGTATTATGAATCTGGTATGTTAACTGTTAAACTGTATGTTAATTTAGAGAGATGGATTCTTTTACTCTGATATTTTTAGTTTTGATCTCAATCTACATGGAGCATGAGGTTTTTCCATAATCGTTCGTCTTGTTTATTCTTCTTAATTTTTCATTCTTTCAGAGGCTTAAATCTTTTGTTGTAGAGGATCCTTGTTGTCTTTGGTTAGGGTTTGTCTTAGGTTATTTTTATTGTTTTTCGTGGCTCTATTGTGAGTGGGAAGTCTCCTTGTAGTCTTCTCATGTTGCTTGTTTGTTTGTGAAAAGCTAAAGGCTATAGCTGATTTTTTTAGTTTATTTTGTATCTGCCAACTTTAACTGAAGTTTCTTAATTGTTCTCTGGAGTAGTTTCCTGGTGGACTCTCTTTAACACACTTAAGTAGACAATCATAATCAGCAAGAAAGGTAGCTGGTACTTCTCTTTTCCATTTGAGAACTCCTTTTAATTTCTTTCTTGCCTTATTGCCTCACTACGAAAGTGTTTAAGTCGACATATTGAAAAGGATGGTGTACGAGGTGGTCATGCCTTCTGAGTTCCTACCCTTAAGAGGGACATGCCTTCTGAAGCGGTTTCCCCATTAGATGATATTGCTGTGGGTTTCCTGCATATGTGCTTTGATTACATTGAGGGACTGCATCCCTCCAATAATTCCCTCCAGGACTTTAAACAGGTAAGGGTATGCCTGATTTTGTCAAAGTTTTCTTCTGAGATCAATTGAGATGATGGTGTGGTTTTTGTCTTTCAAAAATGGCTCATTTTAGTGCTTATGATATTTATTGATTTTCGGTATGTTGACCCAATACCCATTCTCTGGTATAATCGAATCCAACTTGGTCATGATAGCTGATGTTTCTTGAGTGGTCTGTATGCTTCTTTGCCCAGTATCCTGTTTAGATTTTGGCACTCTGTGTTATTGGGAGATGTGTCTACAATCCTCCTTTTTAGTTGTCATCTTTGCCTGGTTTGGTATAGCGTGATGTTGGCTTCAATAGACAGAAATTGGGAGACATCCCTCCCTTTGTATCCTCTCTAAACAACCTGAGTAGTAATGGTTTGTAATTCTTTTGAAATATTTTTATAAATTCTGCTGTGAAAACATCTGGGCCTGGGCATTTTTTGGTTGGGAGGCTGCTTATTACATCTTCAATTTCTTCATTATTATTGGTTTTTTTAAACTGTTGCATTTTTTCTTGGTTGAGCTTTGGTGATTTCCCGGATTCAGATATTCACCCATTTTTTCTAGGGTTTTCCAACTTAGTAGAGTGGTTTTGAAATATTCCCTGTCGATTGTCTGGGTATCTTTTCATTGTCATGTTTATGATACTTCCCCTTTATCCAGACTTCTACTATGATTTGGAGTTGTTCCCTTCTTTCTTTCCTCTTGGTGTAAATGGGCTAGGAGTCTCCTGTCTATTTGTTTATTCTTTCAAAGAGTCAAACTTTCGGATTCATTGCATTTTTTTTTGTATTGTTTTCTTGTTTCTATTCATGATGTCTGCTCTGATTTTTTTTTTTTTTTTTTTTTTTTTTTTTTTTTTTTTTTTTTTTTTGTTTTTCATGTGTTTTTAGTTGCCTTAGCTGCAGTGTTAGATCATTCACTTGTGCTCTTTCTGTTTTTTTAATGTAGGCACTTAGAGCTATAAACTTCCCTCTTAGGACTGCTTTTAAAGTGTCCCATAGGTTTTGCTGTGTTGTATTATCATTGTCATTCAGTACCAGGAATGTTTTTATTTCTTTCTTTATTTCTTCCTTGACCCATTCATTATTCAGGAGAGTGTTGTTTAGTCTCCATGTGACCTTGTAGGTTGTAGGGTTTATCCTGGTGTTGATATTGAGTTTTATTGCAATGTGGTCTGATAGAATGCATGAGATTATTTCAATCTTTTTGTATTTGTTGAGTTTTCCCTGTGTCCCAGTATATGGTCTATTTTGGAGAATGTTTCGTGGGGTGCTGAGTAGAAAGTGTATTCTCTGGTGTTTGGGTGAAATATTTGATAGATGTCTGTGAGGTCCATTTGGTGTATTGTATCATTCAGGTCAGATGTCTCTCTGTTTATCCTTTGTCCTGTTGATCCGTCTAAAGGACTTAGTGGGGTATTGAAATCCCCTACTATAAGTGTGCTGGGGTTAATCGGTGCCTTGAGATCCTGAAGAATTGTCTTTACAAAGTTTTGTGCACTGGTGTTTGGTGCGTATATATTCATGATTGTGAGATCTTCATCATTAATTGTTCCTTTAGTAAAGATGTAATGGCCCTCTTTGTCTCTTTTGATTTCTTTTGCTTTGAAGTCCATTTTGTCTGATGTTAGAATAGCAACACCTGCTTTCTTTTCGGTACCATTTGCCTGGAATACTTTCTTCCATCCCTTCACCTTAAGTTGGTGCCTATCCTTGAAATTGAGATGGGTTTCTTATCGACAGCATATAGATGGATTTTTTTTTTTTCCTAATCCATTCTCCCGGTGTATGCCTTTTGATTGGGGAGTTCAGCCCATTGGTATTTAAGGTTATAATTGAAAGACGGATGTTGCTTCCTTTCACCTTATTATCCATTTGGATTTTCAGTCTCTGATTCTACTCCTATGGTTATGTTTTAATTAGTTTCTTTTCCTGGGTGCTTGAGGATAGTTACTCCTCTCTTCTGCCCTTTGAATTGCTTCCAGTATTTTCTGGAGAGTTGGTTTTCCAGACATGTATTCTTTTTTTTTTTTTTTCGGTCTTTTTGAGACAGGGTCTCCCTGTAGCCCCAGCTGACCGGGAACTCACTCTGTAGACCAGGCTGGCCTTGAACTCACAAAGATCCGCCTGCCTCTGCCTCTCAAGTGCTAGGACTAAAGGTGTGTGCCACCACACCTGGCTCAGACATGAATTCTATCATCTTGTTTATGTCATGGAAGATTTTTCTCTCTCCTTCAACTGTAATCGACATTTTTGCTGGGTAAAGTATTCTGGGTTGGCATCCATTGTCCTTTAACACTGGGAATGCTTTGCTCCATGTTCTTCTTGCTTTCATGGTTTGCACTGAGAAATCAGTTTTAATTCTGATGGGTTTCCCTTTGTATGTGACTTGTTTTTCTTTTGTGGCCTTCAGAATTTTATCTTTGTTTTGGGCATCTAGCATTTTAACTATGATATGGCATGGGGAGTTTCTTTTCTAATCTTACCTATTTGGAGTCCTATGTGCTTCTTGTATTTGAATGGGTTTGTCTATTTTTAGTTTGGGGAAATTTTCATCTATTATTCTGTTGAAGATCTGATCAATACTATTCTCTTGAGATTCTTCTCCTTCCTCTTTTCCTATGATGCAAAACTTTGATCTTTTCATAGTGTCCCATATTTCCTGGTTGTTCCACATTTGTGTATTTTTAAATCTTTCATAATCTTTATTTGAGCTTTTTAGTTGCTCTGTGTTATCTTCCAGATTTGATATTCTTTGTTCTGCTTCCTCCATTCTATTTCTTAGGGTTTTTCCTTTACTTTCTTCTTGATTGGGTGAGTGTTCTATTTCCTTTTTCATTTCATCCTGTGATTTCTTTAATATATCCATTTCCTTTTTGAGTTTCTCAATGTCTTCTTGGTGCTCCTTACTTCATTGGTTGGCTTCCTTTTTCAGTGTTTCTACTTCCTTTTGGAGTTTGTTTTTTTCTCCCTCTAGTTCTTTCTGGAGTTTGTCAATCTGTTCCTTTAGTTCTTTCTGAAGTTTGTCATTGTATCCCTCTAGGTACTTTTTGAGTTTTTCATTCTCTCTCTTTAGTTCTCTGAATTCTTCTTTATTTTCTTTCATTTCTCTGCATAGGTCTGCAATTATTCCTCTAAGGTCTGTTTCTGGGGTCACCGCCAAGGGGATCCCATTGTAGCTATCTCCTACAGGATTGGTAGAGCTTGGAGTGGAATTATCTGCACCTTTCCCATGTTGTCTCTTTGCTGAGTCCCTGGCATGTGGGTTTCCCTTTTGTGATTCAAATCACAAATGCCTTTTCAGTGTGTTGAACGCTGAAGGCTTGTTTTGTTTTGCTTGCCTTCTTCTGATGCTTTTTTTTTTCTTTTTCTTTTTTTCCCCCTCCTTGTTTATGGAGTGTTGACTTGTCTAGGTTTCAGGCTTTCACTTTTGTTTATATATTGGATATTGGGAGTCTAAGTCACTCTTCCTTTCCTGTTCTGAGGGTTCTCCTAAAATATCCACTGAATACTCTCTGCTCAATTCCAGTTGTTGGCGGGGGATGGGGGGAATACCTGACTTAGCCCACACCCGGTACCTGTCTGGAGCAGCGCTGGGCTGCTCCAGGTGATCCTAGCAAGTCCGGAACCTGAGTCCCCAACACAGGACCTCACTATGGCACCTGAGCCAGACCCAAATCCAGAGCCGCTTCAGGCTGCAAGTGGGAAGGGTGATCTGGCCAGGCAGCCACACTCTGCAAGGGCTTAGGGCTCAGATCTAGGCCCAACGGCCACCAGCCCCTCTGCCACAAACCAGAGAATCAATTGTCCAGCACCCCGAGAGTCAATCTGTTCTAACTTTTTACCTGTCTGGAGCAGCGCCGGGCTGCTCCAGGTGATCCTAGCAAGTCCCGGTAATTGATATTTAAAGTTATTATTGAAAGCTGTCCATTACTTACCATAATTTTAATTTCAGTTGGTCTAATTTTTTTTTCACAGTTATGCCTTCATTTAGTTTCTTTCTGTTGACTTTTGAGTGTAGTCAGTCCTTTCTTCAGTCTTTTGTATTGCTTTGAGTACTCTCTGAAAGGCTGGTTTGGTGGACATGAATTCTTTTTTTTTTTTTTTTTTTTTGTTGCTTTTGTAATGAATTATTTATTTGTGCATTCACATAGTAAATTTTAATCATATTTAGACCCCTCCCTCATCCACATCCACACATGCCCCCCCATCAGACTCCATGTATTCCATTGTATAGGACATGAATTCTTTTAGCCTGTTCATGTCATGGAATATTTTTCTTTCCCTTTCAACTATAAAAGACAGCTTTGTTGGGTAATGTGTTCTGGGTTGGCATCTCTGGTCTTTAGAAGTGGAGAATGGTTCGGGCTCTTCCAGCTTTCAATGGTTTCCACTGAAAAGTCAGCTGTAATTCTAATGGGTTTTCCTTTATGTGTGACTTGATTTTCTCTTGCAGCTTTCATATTTCATATTCTCTTTGTCTGTGAATTTTGTGGCTTTACTATGATACACCATGAGGAGTTTCTTTTCTAGTCCTGTCTACTTGTATGGTATGTCTTTTCTTAACTGGGGGAGATTTTCTTATATAATCCTATTGAAGATCTGGTTGGTACCATTCACTTGGATTCTTTTCCTTCTATGCCTATGATGAATAAATTTTGTCTTTTCATGGTGTCCCACATTTTCTGCATATCCCATTTCTTTCAAAAACTTTTGATATTCTTTGTTAAGCAGTCCAATCAACTTTCTTGTCCAATCATGATATTCTCTTTTCCATTTCATTCATTCTATTGATGAAGCTTTCTCCTGTTGTCCCAAATTGGCTTATTGAGTTTTTCACTTCCTTCTTCAATAATTCTCTTTTGTGAATAAAACTTCAGTCAGAAGTTTATTCCTATCTTCTTTTAGTTCTTTAAAGTGTTTGTGATTTCTCTAAATTCATTGAATTATTTGATCATGTTTGATTGTTCTTTTAAGTTCTGTGTCCTGGGTTACCTCTAGAAGGTTCTCATTTTAGAACTCTTCTATAAGGCTAGTGGTGTTTATTGGGGACGTATTATTTTGATTTTTAATATTATTTTTTCATTGTGTTTTTGACATGTGGATTTCTTTTGTTGCTTGTGATTCTGATATGAAACTCAAGCCTTATTTGTTGAGTTGATGTTTTATTCTGTTTGTATTATTGATATGGTTGCTTTCTGATTAGATATGAAAAGCTACTTGGTCTAGGCTTCAGGTTCTTTTCTTGATTTTTTTGTTTTGTTTTGTTTTTGCTCTTTTCGAGGCAGGGTCTCCCTTTAGTCCCAGCTGGCCTGGAGCTCACTATGTAGACCATGCTGGCCTTTAACTCACAGGAATCCACCTGCCTCTGCCTCTGGAGTGCTGGGATTAAAGGTGTGCACCACCATACCCAGATGGCTTCAAGTTCTATCTTTTGATTTTTATATTGGAGAGAAAAATGGCTCCAGTCAGGCTACTCAAGAGCTTTCCAGGAGGGTGATGTGGCTCTAGGTATTTAGGAGCACTTCAGAAGCCTCATATGGATAGTGCCAAAGTCCAAGGAGAGGAGATCTGAGAGGGATGTGCTTGTCCCTATTAGTCAGCAGGAAGCCTAAGCCTTGGAGGAGTGAGGACTGCAGATGGTCTCAAAGCAGGGGAATTGGCAAGATGTGATCTCAACCTTGAAGGCTGAGACAGCTACTGTCACGTAGTCTGGAAAGCTCTGGGTCCCTACAATCCAGCAGAGAAGCCTTCCTTGGAGCAGTGGGAGTGACTACAGATGGTCCCCAAGCAGGGGATGGGTGCAGCATCATTTAGTCAGCTCACCAAGGAGGCTGAGTCAGACACTCTCTTACTTAGGTTTTTCACCCACTGAACCATCTCTCTGGCCCATATTAATTATATTTATCTAAAAATCTCTCTCTGTCTCTCTGTCACACACACACCACCACCACCACCACCACCACCACCAGTATAAACTGTAAATGATAACATTCTCATTTTCAGTGAAGTTCTAAAGAGGAGTTAAGAGACTATTCCTTGCCTTCCAGGAAGAGATCTCTTTTCAGAGTGCTCTGACTGTATCCATCCTTTCCACTTTCATATGGTTTTCCTTTCTTAGTTCACTCTTTTTAAATCTATACATATATTTTCTTTAAACTACTTGAAATCTTTTGGGGAAGAAAGCAAACTATATATTAAGTGCAAGTAAACTAAATGAAGAATAATACTTGGTTTTTCACATTGAGGTCTTTGGTCCATTTGGAGTTGATTGCAACATGATAAATATGGGTCTAATTTCATTCTTCTACACATGGACTTCCAGTTTTCCCAGAATTGTTTATTGAAAAAGTTTTCTTCCCTCCAATGTGTATTTTAGCATCTTTGTCAAAAATCAGATGACTAATTACATATACTCATGTTTAAGCCATTTGTTTTATTCCATTGATCTACATGCCTATTTTTGTGCCATTAACATGCTTTTTTATCACTATACCTCTAAAATATAGTTTGAAATCTGGTATGGTAATCATTCCACCATTGCTGCCGGTGCTCAGGATTGCTTTATGTGTTATGTGCTATTACTTTAAAGTTCTGGAAGGCAACCAAGGTGTATGACTAAAAACAACACACTCTTTGGAAATAGGACTTGGAGAAATCAAACCTGGAACCGACTGGAAAGCTTCCTCCTTGAGGACTAGCTGTCATAGTATCAGAAGGTGCTATGTAAGCTACCAAGGAAGAAAATCAGTTAATATTCTTAGCCAACTGTAAAGCCTAAAACTCACAATAATGACCAGGCTGGCAAGATATGCCCAGAGTTGCAATAGTGACATTTGTAATCTTCGGGTATCCACTGACTATCTAATTGGATTTAAGACCCACTCAGTAGGAGGGAATTCATACCTGGTACTATAAACCTAGCCAAATACCTATGGCTAGAGAGGTCATAGACCCTAGAGAAGAAGCTACCACTGTCCTCTTCCTAAAGCAACATAATTTCATTTTTTATAAAATAAGAATATTTTATTTTAGTTGTCAGTTAAAATCAATGAATAAATAAAATTAACAGAAATAAATGGGGGCTTCTAGTTCTGTCCATTTACCAGCAAAGTTCATGATGTCATCTTTCCTTACCGCTGCTTAGAATTCCATTGTGTAAATGTACCATATTTTCTTTACCCACTCATCAGTTGAGGGACACGTGGTGCTTCCAGATCTTCTCTGTTGTTGTGAAAAGAGCAGCAATAAACATGGTTGTGCACATTTCTCTGCAATAGGATGAATCCTTTGGGTATACACCCAGGAGTGGTATGATTGCGTCAAATGGTAGGTTCGATTTAATCTTTTTAAGAGTTCTCCACACTGCTTTCCATAGGGGTTGTGTAAGTTTGCATCCCACCAGCAATGAATGGGTGTTCCTCTTTCCCTATACCCTCTTCAGCATTTGGTATTATTTGTTTTCTTGATCATAGCCAGTCTTAGAGGGGTAATTTCTAACTGTATTCTAAATATTTATCTTTAGACACACAGATAAATGTAGCTCTGATCCCTCATCAAAGAATCTTCTTTACGCAGCATATGGAGAGCATTACAGAGAGGCACAACTGGTCAAAACACAAAGAATAAGTGGTGATCCAAGGAGTACTTAACCCCAATTGGCACATCTATAATGCAACTCCTACACCTAAGGCTCAAGTAACATGGGGGACAAGAGAATGGAAAGATTGTACAAAGAGGACCAAGATTTCTGCTGATAGATAATGTCTTCTGACATGACAGGGAAGCTGCACCCATGAAATCTCAACAGTGTGCTTGCCTAAACAGGTAAAAGAACAATAAGACAAACATTATTTTATGTCATTGTTGGAAGGTAAATTTATGATATATTCATAAATCAATTTGTTACCAAGAGCCTTAACAGGATTTATGATCTTTCACGCTTGACTTCTAAGAATCCGTCAAAACAAAATAACTTAAAATGCGAAGAATATTTTATTGCAAAAAAAAAAATCACTATGGCTTCATCAAAACAGGAACTGCTTGGAAGCCATGCAAGTATTCAATTGGCATAATTAATAAATTTGAATATTTTGTGTGCTAATGAAACCAGTGATGATGGCTTTGAAAAACTTCCAAGGATGGAAAGCATCAAATTAAAATAAGTAAAAACTCAGGTTATAAATTTGTGAAACAATGTGATATACTAAATTTTCAGTTTTAGCATACATATGTAAATAAAGAGAAGTGAGTATAAGGAAATAGAACGTAATATGTATAATTATTTACATACCACAGCACAAATATCTGGGTACTACAATCATAGGAAATGCTTCTTGTGTTATTTCTACTCCATGCTTTCTACAATCTTCCTGTAGATGTATGACGTGAGAAAGTTCTTTTGAGACAAGGTCTCACTATGTAGCTTTGACTGGACTATAAATCACTATGTAGACTAGGCTGGCCTCATGTTCACAGAGATCCATCTGCTTCTGCCTCCTGAGTGCTGGGATTAAAGGCATGCACCACCACACCATGGCTGAGAAAGTTCTTAATGGGAATGAGAATAACTCAGACATGAGATAATGCCTGTGGCAACAATAACAGTCACCATATGATTGCTGCATTCAGGCTGCTGCCATGGATAGCAGCAATCAAATCCAAATACGACAATGTCTTCCCCTCAAAAATCTTACTATGATAGAAAAATATCCACATCTTAGACATACTTGGACTGTCCCCAGAGTACTTCAGAAGTAAACTTTCATCTTCTTTCAGGCTATGCTGTTTATAGGTCTTAGCACAGTCTACGATGGTTATGTTATCTGTCTGTTCATTTTAATTCCTTGTTTTGCATTCCCCAATACCCTCAGAACCTAGTACAGTGTTACGTGCACAGTAAATTTTCTTCCATTATCGAATGAGTGGAGAATGGCAGTATTGTTGAAGAATGGTTTAACGTTCTGCAGTGATCACTTTGAAATCAATGCTTTTGATATGACTTTCCAAAATCAATCTAATATAGATGCTATGGACGAAATGGAGGAGATATCTGAATGATGTTTGAGTCAACGGTATATTATCTATGTAGAGTTGGCAAGTTACAGGGTCTCTTGTGGTTCAGGATTAAAGGAGTTTGTGGGTAGGAAATATGCAGCTGATATTTGGAGTCCTTCCACCACTAGAAGATAAACCTTGAGAGAAGAGACTAAGTCTGTCTTATGCACCTGTGACACTAGGGCCTAAGCAAATGACAATCACTCATTTAGCTAAACATTCATTAAATAAATGAGTGTGATTGTGAAGCCAAGAAAAAGTGGCCACCAGAAGTTCAGCAGGACAGAAGTCGAATGTAAGGACACTTCTTGTTGTAACAGGAAGGTTCCGCAAAGTGAATGACAAAGTACATCCAACAGGTACCTGGGGGGTTCTAGCCAGGAGATCGCATCTGAGCACACCATCAAAACAAAGAAAGCATGCTGGTCAGGTGAGGGAGACCTGGCCTTTAGAAAAGAGACTCCAGATAGGGAAAAGAGACTCCAGATAGGGAAAAGAGACTCCAGATAGGCCAACTAGAGCTTGGAAAGGAACTGGCACTGAGGAGTGGGCAGGGGGAGGGGGGCATTTTGTTACAGTGGAATCTGACACAAATGACAGAAGGTGTTGGGGAGTGGCTGGCGAGGGAGAAGCAGGTATAATGGCAATTAAGACTGACTGAAAAGTTATGTATGAAACAAAAACTTCAATAAAAATAGTAATATTAAAAAAACAAAAGATAGCCTAAGGCCATAATCTACAAAATACAGCTAAGGGCCAAACATAGGACTCTTAAGTAAGAAGTCTTGAAGGAACATGAGACTGATAACACTGTCTCAGCCTGGGTGGTTTGGGACCCTGGTAGTAGAGATGGGTCTAATTTTTTTAGTGTTCCAGTGTGGATCAGGCAAATCATATATGACAACTAGTAGAAGCTGAAAAATGTATAATTTTCTTCCATCCCTAAAGTGTCTCCAATTCAAGGAACTTTAGAAAAATCTTTGCTAATTCAGGCTGATAAATGGAAGCCAGAACAAATGAGCATGTGATCTATTTATTTGCTCACCTATTCCTAAAATAATTTTGAGATGGCATCTTTACAGAATTTTTTAATAACTGTAGTTTTATTACTTCTAAATAGATGCATTAATTCATACTAAATGCAGCAAAGTATTTTCAATTAGACACCCTGCTGAGTTTGCCTTAATGAATGTCTAAGATCATTTCCTCTGTTTGAATACAAACAGAGAATATGCCAACATTTTGCAAACTCTTCTCTTAAATTAGGGGCAAATTGGCTTGTAACTTTGTTTACATTATTAACCTACTTAGCAGACACTATCTCTATACACAGATACTCTATAAGAATCACAATGTAACATGTCTGCAAATGTTCACACAACTTATGTTATTATAAACAAACATCAGCAGGCATGTTCATAGTCTCTGTTTCTATAGATATATTTGTGTTATATGCAAACTTAATGTAGAGGCTTGGGATATAGCTCAGTGGAAGGGTACTTGCCCCAGCCCTGTAAGAAAAATAAGGTAAAAGTTAATGGAGGCTGGGTGCGGTAGTATACACCTTTTATCCCAGCATTTGAAAGGCAGAGGCAGGTGGATCTCTGTGAGTTTGAGAACAATCTGGTCTATATAGTGAGTTCCAGGCCAGCCAGGGATACATAGTAAGACACTGTCTCAAAAAAATAAAAAGTTAAGGGAGGCTAAATCCATATTTGGAATTGGGGAGGACTAAGTGAATGATTTTTTTTCCCTGTGAAGAATCTTATGCTCATGTTCGGTAAGTATTTAAGTATCTGAGGATACTGCAGACTGTCTCCCAAAAGGACCTTTTTATGACCAAAATGTATTTTTCAGCTCCACAAATATGGTATAAACCTATGTTGGGCTTTTCTGATTTAGCCTCACTTAATCAGATCAGGAACCAGTGTGATGCCACCACAGGTGGCCCAAACCCAGGCCAGAGTCTTAACTGAGTTCAGCTCTATTGTGAGCTCAGTTGGGAAATATATCCAATTAGGGCTCAATTTTCCCATCTGTAACTAGATATAAGCCTGTTCTAGCTAATTGCACAGATATACATAGGATGCTATTCATAGCTTAAGTTGAGAAAGGCATTCTGTCAGAACCCATTAATATTATTCAAATTCAAGAAGTATACTTGCCACAGCATTTTATCAAGAAGCCGCCCTGTTCAAAAATGTCAAGTGAAAGAAAATTTGGCAATGCAGCTGTTTTAGCTTGCTTTCTGTTGCTGTGATGAAACACTCCAACCAAAAGCAATGAGAAGGGAAAAGGTTTATTTGATCTTACACATCTAGGTCACAATCCATCGTTGGAGGAAGGCAAGGTAAGAACTCAGGGCAGGATCTGGAGGCTGGAGCAGTGGAGGAAGGCTGCTGACTGCCTTAGACTCAGCTGCTTTCTTACTTACATAGCCCAGGCACACCCACCTGGATGGGGGGCCTCCCACAGTACCTTGTTCCTCCCATTCAGTCATCAATCAAGACAGTTTCAGAGACATTACCACAGGGCAATCTTACGGAGACAATTCTTTGGTTATGACTCTGGGTTATGTCAGTTTAACAATAATAGCAGCCAAAACAGAGCCCATCAATGTCTTCATAAATTACATTTCAGTTACATTTTCTGTTGGCTTGTTTTGCCAACCATAATCTAGAAACAGAATTAATGAAGTTGAGTCTATTGGCAAAAAAATACACAGGTGAATATAAGAATATAAATAGTACCTTTAGGTGCTCAAAATAACAGTTAGGCACCATTCTGAAGGTTAGGCATGACTGCCATAGCTTTATAATGAGACCATAGATATAATTTTAAGGATTAGAACTAAAAATGTCAGTAATAATAACACCATTTGTTAGGTATCTGCTAAGGTCCAGGTACTATGTGATCCAATTTAAATGGATTTTTTTCTCATTTAAACTTTACTGCATCAGTAGAAAAAAACAGAGCATATATATATAATATATATTATATATAGATATATAATATATATTATATATATTAGGTAACTCACCCAAGGCTATGCAGCCAATGATAGAGAACTTGTACACAGAATATGTGATTATGAATTATTCCTACCAATTTACATATGCAATATGAGTGTCCTCCCCAATTTGATTTCTTCTAACCATCACCCATCACCTCTGGGCTTAAGCTGGAAAAGTTGCTTGCTTACCCCATGTATTAGTCACTTTTCTGTTGCTGTGATAAAACACCATGACCAAAAGAACTTATAAAAGGAAGAGTTTATTTGAGCTTATGATTGACAGTTCCAGGGAATTAGAGTCCATTGTGGCAGGAGGCATGGTGGCTGGAGAGGCATAGCAGCTGGAGCAGCAAGCCAAGGGTCACATCTCGAAATGAGCACAGGAAGCAAAGAGAGAGCAACTGTAGACCACGAGGCTTGTTAAAACTCGCTAAGCCTGCCCCCAGTGACACACTTCCCCCAGCATGGCCACACCTTCTAAGACCTCCAAAAGCAGTGCCACCAACTGGAGACAAATGTCTGAATACTTAGAGCCTATGGGGGACACTCATTCAAACCACCACA
>VZQC01009272.1:55027-77948 GCA_009823505.1 Rhizomys pruinosus | reverse complement strand
TGTTGTTGTTGTTGTTTCCAAAATGCATTATGTCCAACTGCTTTGTACAAAAGCTCAGGGGGCCCTACTCAAGAAATACTTACAACTGGGTAATTGGCACTAGCATCCACAGATGAGGGATACCATTCGTCGTTTGTTTTTCTGGGACCGTGTTACTTCACTCAGCATGATGTCCTCTAGCTCCAGCCATTTTCCTGCAAAGCTTGCGATGTTGTCTTTCTTTACTGCGTGATATTTAATAAAATTACAATCTATATATAATATAGATCATAATATATGCATATGTTACATCTGTGTGTGTTTGTGTATCGGAGCAGAATTTACAATGATTAAACACCAAACCATGTTATATAAATTGCCTCATTTACAGTCAGTCACAGGAAAACCATAATTTAAGATTCAAAGACTGTAGAGATAATATTCAAAGAGTAATTAGGATGACAAAAGTCAGATAAAATCATGAAATACTGTGCTGAAGGGAACAAGAAGTACAGGATTCTAAAAGAGACTAAGAGGTTATTGAGTGTCAAACACTTACCTAGAAAGGATGAAATTCATTTTAGAGAATAAAACAATTGTGACTAAGTGGAAAATCTCAGAGTCAATAGCCACACAAGTCAGCTCCCAGTATTCCAGTATCATTTAAAACAATCAAATTGTATTTTTACTTTTAGTTATAACACAATTTCATTTATATCAGATTTTACAATATCATGTCCTTTCTCAGCTGAGTGCCTTAGTTATCTAACTAACAGTATAGATTTAGCATATTAAATATAAATCAATCATCTAAAAGCATACAGAGGAAATGAAAAACAGACACAAGAGGATTATATTTAAGGACATCAAACTATCATGAGTAGGTGAGAGGAAGAAACAAATTAAAGGCGTAACTAATAGATCAAAGCAGCTACTTAAATATGTGCCTGTGATTAAATAGAGATCTTTACTTACATAAAGGAAAACTTGGTTTTAGGTATTTTTAATTCTATTTCCCAAAAAGTTGATTTCGGTAAAAAGGAACATTTGCAGAAAAATCTTCACTTGCAATATGCACACTTAACAGATCTAATCCAAAAACTTGTAAGGTGGATTATTATTTATGTAAAAAAGAAAATATTTTTAGTTTCTCGCTTTAGAGTTCATCATACATCCACAGCTCTAAAAGCAATCTAAATATTTGAAAAAGTATGTGTTAAGCAAACATTAGAATGAAGTTATAAAAACAGCAGAGCATTTTAGCCATTGTTGTGCTAAAATGTTCTCATACCATTTTAAAGAAAGACCCTGGTCTTTGGTAACTATAATTCTGTTAAAATATTAGTTGGGGGGCTGGAGAGATAGCCTAGCAGTTAAGAGCGCTGACTGCTCTTGCAGAGGACCCGGGTTCGATCCCCAGCACCCACATGGTGGCTGAGAACCATCTGTAACTCCAATTCCAAGAGAACTCCAGTTCCAGGGGAATCTGACACCCTCTTCTGACCTCCGCGGCATTGCACGACACAGGTGCACAAACCTACATGCAGACAGTACATTCATACACATACAAAATAAATAAATAAAAATTAAAAAATATATTAATTGGATATTGTTCCTAAGAAGCATGTGGTGGCACATTTTAATAGCCATTCATATTTGGAGGAACTTTCTATGCATTAATATTTGGAGTAAAAATGAACAGCTTTTTCCAGAGACAATAATAAACTGAGTGAGGTATTTGTGCAAATGTTTCATTTTTTAAAATCACCTTGGGCTGAGTCAAACTATGGAAAATTTTAGCTCAAAGGAAAATTCTCCCTCTCTACTCCACCCCCTACTAAGAAAAATCACAAGGATGTGAAAACAGAGGATTTTAATGGAAGCTGTCTTGCAACATTAACTGCAATGTTCATTCCTCTAAAAGCCATAATTCATGGCTGCTCTACAGCCTTTTTCTTTCAGCAATTATGTATATTAGAGGAAAGTTTGAATACATAAAAACTAAATGCTGACAGAAAGTCAAGCCTCATAAAAGACAAGTTTACTCCACTGGTTTTTCTCTGAAGGCAGAGAACCAGATAGCCCATTCCAAGTTGTCCCTTGTCCAAAGGTGTCCAAAAATGCATGGAACTACGATGCAGGACATTGCACAGGGCATACTGCCTGCGTACCCTGGACCATCCATCACTGAGGAGCAATACCTTTGGTGGGAGGAAGAGGTTGGGGATCGCCAGCTAGACTGACAACTTGATATAGAAGTTGGTCTTCTGCATAGACAATTGATATGCAGAGTACCCAAAGCTAACTCCTCCCTCACTTTCTCTCTCATTATGAAGTTCATTGAGTATCATGAGAACTACTTCAAACCATTTAGATCACATTTCTGTTTCCAAAGCAATGTAGAACATTACATTTGTTAAAATATTGTCCTTAGGGGATAGAAAGATGGCTCAGTGGTTAAGAGCATTTGCTGTTGTCCAGAGGACCAGAGTTCAGTTCCCAACACTTACATTAGGTGGCTCACAAGTACCTGTAACTCCAGCTCCAGGGGACATAACACCCTCCTCGTCAGCCCTCTGTGGGTGCATACACGCACACTTGCATATAAACACACACATGCACAGACACACAAAAATTAATTTTCAATCTTAAAATTTTTGCTTCAAATTTAAAAAGGAAGATATCTAAATGTAGTTTTAAACCACAAATCTTGGGTTCAAAAACAGTCAAGTGTGATAGCAAATGCTTTAATCCCAGCACTCGGGAGGCAAGGGCAAGCTGACCTCTGTGAATTCAAGGCCAGCCTGATCTACATAGAGAGTTCCAGGATAGCTGAGGCTGCAGGGAGACCCTGTCTCAAAAAGACCAAAAAATGGATTTTTTTTCCTCTGCTACATAACTGAGCTTTTATGACCTTGAACAAGTTACTTAAATTCCTCATAAATAGAAATTAAAATAATGCCCATTCATAGCATCATGGATTAGCCAATCATTAGCACAGTGGCTGATATATATCCATGCTCTGCAAGTATTTATTAAGTCTAAAATCTCTGCTTTCCTATAATCTCAGAGTTGTAATGATCAGATGAATGAAGAACAGATTTTATGAAATACAGAAGCTAATGACTCACTCCAGTTATTTCTTTCCTTATACCTTTAACAATAACTAGGCCAAGAACAAGTATGTCCTTGACTAACCCAACAAAAATTATAGTCAACATTTGTGGCATTCAGAATTTATGCTTGTATATATATATCTTCAAAATAAATCTCATGACTGTTTTAAAATTGGAACTCTCAGAAGAAGCTTAGAAGCGTTATTGAGGAAAATGAAATTTATTTGTAGAATTTACAGACATGATAACTCTCCAAATGAGTAGCACAGATATTTAAGTAAGAAAGAAAGATGAGACATACTCACAAGGAACTTCCTGTGCCCTAATCATCAGAGAAATAAGTCAAAGGACCTACTCTCTGTGTGTGGAGTTAGGAAAATAGAAAAATGATATACAAAGTTACTAATGCATAATGTAGTTAAGATGAAACTACTAAAGGCCAGGGGCAGTGGCACATGCTTTTAATTCCAGCACTCAGGAGGCAGAGGCAGGAAGATTTCTAAGAGTTTGACGTCAGCCTGGACTACACAGTGAATCCCAAGCTAGCCAAAGCTGCACAACGAGATGGCCAGCTGGGGCTGCAGGGAGACCCTGTCTCAAAAAGACCAAAACAAAACAAGAACAAAAAAAACTGCAATAAACTAGGAAGAAAAGTGTGTTTATTTTGGACATCCAATAAATATATCAGTGTTGGTGGTGAGTGTAGCTGTCTCCGGGTAACTATGTCAGGGTCCCTATTCACGTTATTGAAAGCAGCTTCCCAGCCTGACTTGCTGTCATCATATAATTTTCCCTTGTGTGTGATATATGTGTGTACACATATATGTATTTATATATGTGTGTACTAAATTCATGGATTCTTTGTTCTTGAATGTATTACATGATGCAGAGATCCTAAGATAGGAAGTAAAAACAATAAGAAATATCTTTGGAAATTTTTAAGAAAGTATTCAATTCTTTCCCCATAGTCTGTCTAATAATTGAGTTCTAAAATTAATCATAAAGCCTTGTAATAAATTCTAAGAGATGTCAGTGATTCGTGGCTGGAGAGATGGCTCAGCCATTGAGAGTGCTGGGTTTTCTTGTGAAGGAGACTGGTTCAATTGCCAGTGCCCACATGACAGTTAACAGATATCTGTAACTTTGGGTCCAGGGGATCTGAAACCCTCTCTGACCTCCACCGGTACTGCATGACATGGGTGCACTTACACACATGCAAGCAATACATTTATACACATAGAATTAAAAGAATAATCATATAATCAAAATACTAATAAATAAAATACTTAAGAAAAGACCAGTGAAACATATTTCCCTAAAAAGGCATCCAAATAAAAAATCAACTGCAGTTGTAGAAATGATGAAAATTCGAACCTGATACGATGAGAAGGAAAATCAGAGGAGATAGCACCAAACTACATCTCTGTTTCATTTATTTATTTATTTTACTTATTTATTTTGAGACAGGGTCTCCCTTTAGTCCCAGCTGGCCTAGAGCTTGCTATGTAGACCAGGCAGGCTTTGAACTCACAGAGATTCGCCTGCCTCTGCCTCCCGAGTGCTGGAATTAAAGGCAGGCATGTGCTACCACGCCCGACCTAAGATGGTTCTTAACTGCTGTGTGGGTGCTGGTAATCAAACCCAGGTTCTCTTCAAGAGCAGTTAATGCTCTTAACCGTTGAGCCATATCTCCAGCCCTCATTTATTGTTTTTACGTGTATGGATATTTTGCTTGAATTAATTTAAGTTCAGCCACACATGTAAAGCCTGCAGAGGACTGAGGAGGGCATCACATCCCCTAGAACTGGAGCTACTGACCTTTGTTAGCTGCCTTGTGGGTGCTGGGAACTAAACCCAGGTCCACTTCAAAAGCAAACAGGGCTCTTAGCCACTGAGTCATCATTCTAGACTCCCTAACTGTGTCTTAAAGGAAGATCAGAGTTATCTTCGGGAACAAAAGGGTAAAGGGAATTTTTTTAAGGGGTGATAGGGTCTGCAAATGCTAGAAGGCAAGACAAGGCTGTGCCCCAGCAGCATTGGGTTTAGTAACTCAGTCTTCGTTCAGTTTCTGAGCCCTTCATATATTATTACACTGTATTAGTTACTTGTTCCTACAAAAATGCAGCATTGAAAACAACCACAAAGAATCAGTGCGAACAACAAAAAATATTGATATAGTTCACAAGTTTACTAGTATCAGATGACCTAGTCCAGACTCATAAATGAAAGTTATTTTTTTTAATTTTTTACTTATTTGCCTATTTATTGTGTGTGCCCCCATGCACGCAATGACATGAATGTAGAGGTCAGGGGATCACTTGTGGGACTGGATTCTCTCTTCTTCGTCTCTCTTTCCACTGTGTGGGTTCCCAGAGTTGAACTCAGGTTCAGCCTAGGAAGCAAGCACTCTTGCCCACTGGGCCATTTTGTTAGCCCAAGATACATATTTTTGTTTTGTGTATGAATGTACTGTCTGCATTAAGTTTGTGCACCCATGTCCTGCAATGCCTCGGAGGTCAGAAGAGGGTGCCAGATTCCCCTGGAACTGGAGTTAAAGATGGTTCTCAGCTGCCATGTAGGTTCTGGGAATCGAACCCGGGTCCTCTGCCAGAGCAGTCAGTGTTCTTAACTGCTAGGCCATCTCTCCAGCCCCAAGATACATATTTTTAAATGAGATTTAACTACACATACTGTTTGGTAAGCCAACTTTAACCACATCTCCACACATGTTTATATGTTGTTTTTTTTGTTTTATTTATTTATTTATTGATTGATTGATTGATTGATTGGTCTTTTTGAGACAGGTTCTCCCTGTAGCCCCAGCTCTCCTGGAACTTGCTCTGTAGACCAGGCTGGCCTTGAACTCAGAAAGATCTGCCTGCCTCTCCCTCCTGAGTGCTAGGATTAAAGGCGTATGCCACCGCACCTGGCTATGTTTATGTGTTTTAATGCAATGCAATCTTGCTTTGATTGCTATAGATTTGTAGTATGTTTTGTTTTGTTTTGTTTTGTTTTCAAAGAGGTAGCTCCTGTTTATTCTCCATTGGGGTATATTCTCTTTTTTTATTCTTTCTTTTTTAATTATATATATATATATATATATATATATATATATTACAAGATTATGTTACTAATCAAATCTAGACCCGTGTCCCCCACCCTACCCCCCCACCCCACCAGAGCTCATGTGTTCTGCCAAACATGCTTTTCATCTCTTTCTCAGTCTTTCTCAAAATTCTCCATGTGGAAGTTGACTATTTTGAGCAGAAGTTCACTGTTTCAGTCAGTTCTTTGATGCAGTCCTTTCAGTTGTTGTTGTTGTCGTTTCCAATATGCATCACTCCCAACTGCTTGGACAAAAGCTCAAGGAGCCGTGCTCAAGAAATACTTACAACTAGGTAATTGGCACTAGCATCCACAAATGAGGGCTACCATTCGTCATTTGTTTTTCTGGGACTGTGTTACTTCACTCAGCATGATGTCCTCTAGCTCCAGCCATTTACCTGCAAAGCTCATGATGTCATCTTTCTTTACTGCTGCATAGAACTCCATTGTGTAGATGTACCACATTTTCTCTATCCACTCGTCAGTTGAGGGGCATTTGGGTTGGTTCCAGCTCCTTGCTATTGTGAAGAGAGCTGCAATAAACATGGCTGTCCATGTATCTCTGTGGTAAGATGAGTCTTGTGGGTACATGCCCAGGAGTGGTATGGCTGGGTCAGGTGGCAAGTTCATTCCAAGTCTTCCAAGGGTTCTCTACACTGCTTTCCATAGTGGCTGCACGAGTTTACATTCCCACCAGCAATGGATGAGTGTTCCCCTTTCCCCACAACCTCTCCAGCACTTGGTATCATTTGTTTTCTTGATCCTAGCCAGTCTTATTGGAGTAAGATGATATCTTAAAGTGGTTTTGATTTGCATTTCCTTAATTATTAGTGACATTGAACACTTCCTAAGATGTTTCTCAGCCATCTCTAATTCCTCACTTGTGAAGTCTCTGTTCAGCTCTTTGCTCCATCTATTGAGTGGGTCATTTGTTTTCTTTCTTCGTTTTTTGAGTAGTTTATATATTCTGGAAATCAATGCTTTGTCAGATGTTTCTGCGGTGAAGGTTTCCTCCCACTCTGTGGGATTTTCTCTTCACTTCCTTGATCGTTTCTTTTGATGTACAGAAGCTTTTGAGTTTAATGAGGTCCCATTTATCAATTGTCAACCTTAATTCTTGCACAGCTGCTGTCTGATTTAGGAAGTCTTTTCCTACACCTATGTCTAATTGTAGTCTGCTGCCAACTTTTTCTTCTATCACCTTCAGAGTTTAGGGTTTCATGTTGAGGTCTTTGATCCATCTGGAGTTGACTTTTGTACAGGGTGAGAGGTAGGGGTTTAATTTCATTCTTCTACAAGTGGTGATCCAGTTTTACCAACGCCACTTGCTGAAGATGCTGTCTTTCCTCCATTGTGGCTTCCTGGCCCCCTATTTGTAGTATGTTTTGAAGTCAGGTAATGTGATGCCTCTAAATTTGTTCATCTTTCTCGAGGCTGCTGAAGTTATTGGGGACTTTTTGGGTTCTATTTTTATTTTTATTATTTATTTTTTATTTTTTTGGTCTTTTTGAGACAGGGTCTTCCTGTAGCCTCAGCTGTCCTGGAACTCACTCTGTAGACCAGGCTGGACTTGAACTCACAAAGATCCGCCTGCCTCTGCCTCCCAAGTGCTAGGATTAAAGGCATGCACCACCACGCCCGGCAGGTTCTATTTTTATTACTTTTGTTTTGGAAGCTGGGAATCGAAGCCAGGACCTTGTACATGCTTACATCTATTCTACAGCTGAGCTGTATCCTTAGCCCTACCATTACATTTCTTAATTGAATTTTGTGATTTTTCATACCACATAACTTGATGCTATTTAGCTTCCCTCTTCTATCCACACCTCCCCCGTACTGCCCTGGTCCAATTTAAAGTACTCTATTATGTATATGTATACATATACATATACATATACATATATGTATAGTCTCACTGATCCACATTTTTCTCAGCTTCAAACTTTATGAATCATTGCAATGTTTTATTGCCACATGCAAATGTACTTAGATTTGCAGAAGCAAGAGGAAGCAAATGCCTCTTTACCTCAGCCGACTGATGCCTCTGATGCCTGGCTCACAAAGCTAAATGTTACTTGTGCCACTCTTGTGACTCATTTAACTGGAGCAAATGTGCTGAGTAGAAAAGAAGATAAGCAAACACCAGCTCAGTCATAAACTGGGAGGTGGCCTCCAGTGGAAAAGCTGAGGGGAACCCTCCAGGCAGGCTGACCTGTGGAGGAAGGAGAAAGAGGAGGCATCCTCTCCTGAATGCCCAGACTCAGGATGGGGGACCGAAAGCTTAAGGACCCCTCCAATCTTAATGGCTCATTTGCCAACTCTCTGAGCAGTCTCAGTCATGGAAAATAAAATTATGATATTTAGTCATCACCCCTGGGGGTCACCCTAAGAGAAATGAAGCAAAGGCAAATGCTTCTCTTCTGTCATCTGGTACTTTGCCTTTCTATTTGTCTGTGGTTTAAGCAGCCTCTTTGAGGCTACTCTTCTTGGGTCTCTGCAAGGGAACTGCTGACCTTCTCTAGATTATTTTGCATCCAACCTACCCTGAATGAAGGCCAAATTGGACATGCTTTGATATTTAATTCTTCTGAGTTATATAATGAAATAAAGAACATGAGGATGTGGGTAGAGTTGTGCCAAAAGGCTTACATCACTAGACTGGAGGTAAATTTATAACTGTTTTCATTCATTTGCATTTAATCAGCCCAGAATTGCTGACTCCAGGTTGACCAAGGACCTTCCTGCCTGCTCAGGCTGCAGGCTACAGTTCACTGCTGGGGTGGGCTGTGACCCAAGGCTGGAGTGCCACAGTGCACAGGTCATTTTTCACCTTGAATCTTGGCTGTAGAGCAAGCCAATTGTATAAACAAAAAAGCTAGGGTTATTCTGACACCATAGCTTTAAAGAAACCATCCAACCTCTTAGGAAGCTCTGTAGCTTCATATATAAGCCTCTGGCCCTAGCTGATGGGATGCAAGGCCCAATCCTACCACTTACCTTGGAATCACATCCTTAAAAGGATTATGGCTCTGTAGCGATTGTATTAGGAACATAATCATCTTTGAAAATCCCAAGTGTGACATCTTACCTGGTAGTTGGAGATCTAGTATCAGTTCACATGTGTATGAGCCACTGATCCTAAAATCATGGGCCCAAGACTCTGGGAAAGTTATTTCTTGTCCCTGAGCTTCATTTTGGTCACTAGTGAACTTTAGTTATTCAGATAACTGACCTCATAGGGGCACAGCAAGGCTGAAATGAGATGATAAAAGTGGAAGGCCAAGTGCATAATAAGCACAATAAATGGAAGCTACTAGTATTAACAAGCTGTTAGGGGGCTAATTAACTTCCCACAGTAGGCTGTTGGCTACATGTACAATGACTGGATCCTTTCAATTAGCCATTTCACCAACACTGGAGCTGAGTTTTATAGCAGTAAAGGGAATAGCTTAGAAAGCCAACAACTTTTGCACTACAAACAATAATGATCCAGAACGTAAAGAAGAGAACCACTCAGAAATGCTCTCTCTCATTTCTGACTTCAGAAGTATAGGCAAGTTAATTAGCACCAATATGCATGACTCATAGGTATAAAGCCAGGCATGGTGATGCATCTGTAGTTCCAACCACTGGGAAAGTTGATGCAAGAGAGTCTCTTGAGTCCAGGAATTCAAGGCTGGCCTGGTACACGTGGCAGAACTCCTCACTAAAGAATAAATAAGTGTAATAATAGAATCAGCTTCATGGTATTACAAGGAATTTTAAAACGTTTAGAACATTTAAACATTTAAGCATAATGTATAAAACATTTAAATAGCATCTGACAAACACACAATACTATCATCAACACCATCATCATCCTGATTGTTATTATTCTATACCTTGTTTTAGGAAAAACCATTACCAATGGCGTTAGTGAAATAATTTACCTAACATGTGAGGGACTCGGCTCTCAAAACTATCCGACATGAGATTGTTTTCCTGTCTTAAATTTTTTTTTATTTTTGTATATGAGTGTTTTGTCTGCATGTATGTAAGTGCACCCATGTCATGCAATGCCCATGGGAGACATTGGATCCCCTGGAACTGGAGTTACAGATGGTTATTAGCCACCATGTAGTTGCTGGAACCAAGCCCAGGTCCTCTGCAAGAGCAACCAGTGCTCCTAACTTCTGCACCATCTCTCCAGCCTAACATTTTTATTTTTAAAATTAACAATTAAAAATAACATACAAATTCTATGTATTTATTGTGTGTCCTTTGAAGTATGTATAGATTGTAGAATGGGTCAATCTAGCTAATTGGCACATGCATTTAAGAATGCAGTATGTCATCGGGCAGAAGAGATGGTTCAGCAGTCACAAGTGCATACTGTTCTTGCAAGGACCTGAGTTCAGTTTCCAAAACCCACAGTGAGTGGCTTACATCTGCCTATAATCAGATCAAGGGGACCTGATGCCTGTGGCCACTGGGCACTATCACTCACTTGCACTACTCAGAAATTCACACATAAGACACAAAATTCAAAGTAAAATAGGATATGGAGGTGGCATAGGGTCTGGGAAGAGTTGGGAAAAGAGCAGGAGGTGAATATGATCAAATATGCTATACGAAATTTTCAAAGAATTAATAGAAATGATTTCTAAATTATAAACAATATTGATTTCTGTAGCTAGGGTTGCACTTCCTAACGAGAATTCACTCACTTCCTATGTGCAATTAATACTGGTGACATTTACATGACTTTGATATAAATTGTTAATCCTGAAATTCTCTATGAACAATGATATTAAAATCTTGATTTTAAACATACTGAGAAAGTTAGATAAAGAGGCTTCAGATGATCCCAAGCTAGGGTCTTGGGGACTGTGATAGTTAATCCTGGGTGTCAACTTGACTGGACCAAGGAACAAATAAGACAAAAAGGATCTACATTGCCAGCAGGATTTTCACTAACCCCAGTAGAGCATGTCTCTGTGACTGGAGTTTGGTAGTGATCGCTGCCACATGCAAGAAAAAAAAAAAAAAAAAAAAAAAGAGAGAGAGAAAAAGGATCTTTGGATTGGACTACCTCAACCCGGATGGCCCACCCCAAATGTGGGCGTTACCTTGTGCTGGCAGGCAGCATTAAAGGCCATGCCAGAGGGATCTGGTCCCTTTTTTCCTGCGGTTTGCCTCTCTCTCACTGGTGAGTTTGTCTTGCTGCTGTGATCAACCCTTCGGATCCCAGCGTGTACTAAGACCAGCAGATCTCTGGAATCCATCGGGCCTTCAGCACCAGATTGGGACTACTGAGACATCCAGCCTAGCAGACTGAGCAGTTCCCTGGATTCTCAGCCTCTCCAGTGAGGCATGGCTACTGTTAGACTCCTTGAACTCTGTCACGTGAGCAAATCAATAAATTGTATATAGTTATATATTCGTCCTGTTGCTTCTGTTTCTTTAGAGAACCCTGACTAATACAGGGACTGTGCAACCAGGGGAGCTCACCAGCATGCAGAGACCAGAGTCAGGTATTCCCAGGCAGGCTGAAAACCACACCATGCAGAGGCCAGTTTCAGGCATTCCCAGGCAGGCTGGAAACCACACCATGCAGAGGCCAGCTTCGGGCAGTCCCAGGCAGGCTGGAAACCATACCATGAGGAGGCCAGCTTCAGGCACTGTAAAGAGTATTTTAAAATACAATAACATATCATCATTAGCTAAAATCAAAAATAAATCTCTTGAGAGTATTTCTACTACACAACTATGGTTTTATTTTTTGTTGTTGTTGTTCAATAACTCTCCAATCTGGTTCCAACTCTCTGTTTCTGTGAGGTCAGGCATTTTAGATTCCACAGATAATAAGACCTTTGTCTTTCTTTGACTGGCTTCTGTACTTTAACATAATGTCCATTAATTTTCCCATGTTATTACAAAAGACAAGGTTTTACTTTGTGGCTGGATGATGTTCCTGATGTATGTGTGGGTACATGATTACATCACATTTTAACCATTACTACTGATGGCACCTAGATTGATTGCATGTCTTCACTTTTGTGAATAGTGCTACAATACATAGGAAATGTAGATATCACATCAATATGCTGATTTCATTAAAATTGGATACCTACTTTAGACAGTTGGATTACTCGACTATGTATGTAGTAGTTATATTTTTAGTTTTTTGAGAAACTTCCAATCTGCTTTCTAGGATTGACATATTAACTCAAGTTCCCACCAAAGTGTAAAGGTGTTTTCTTTCCCCTGAATTCTCCCCAGCACTTTGTATCTTTTCTCTTTTTAACAATAGCCAAGCTAACAAGAGTGAAGTCATATCTTCCTGTGGTTTTGACTTGAATTTCCCTGATGGTTAGTGATGTTGACTAGCTTTTCATGTGTTTTTCAGCCATTTGTATGTCTCTTTTGATAAATGTCTAGACAGGTCTTATGTCCATTTTAATAATATCATTGATTTCTTACTCAAGTTAGTTCTTTATATATTTTACATATCAGATGTATAGCTGCAAATACATTCTGCAAGTCATCTTCTCATGCTGTTGATTTTTTTTTCCTTCCCTGTGCAGAATTGCTTAATTTGATATAATCCCATGTCTGGTTTTGCTCCTTTTGTCAGTACTTTTAAGGTCATTTTTTTTTGAGACAGGGTCTCCCTATATCCCCAGCTGACCTGGAATTCACTCTATAGACCAGGCTGGCCTTGAACTCACAGAGATCCACCTGCCTCTGCCTCCTGAGTGCTAAGATTAAAGGCATGTGCCACCATGTCCAGCTTAAAGATGGTTCTTAGGTGCCATGTGGGTGCTGGGAATTGAACCCGGGTCCTCTGCAAGATCAGTCAGTGCTCTAAACCTCTGGCTAATCTCTCCAGCCCCCCAAGGTCATACTTTTAAAAAAATCATTAACCAGGGCTGGAGAGATGGCTCAGTGGTTAAGAGCAATGGCTGGTCTTGCAGAAGACCTGGGTTTGATCCCCAGCACCCACATGGCTGCTGAGAACCATCTGAAAGAACTAAAAGGAGAAAATGACAAACTCCAAAAAGAGTGAGAAGGACAAAAATGACAAACTCCGGAAGGAAGTAGAAACACTGAAAAGATCCCATACTGAAATGAAAAAGGAAACCAATGAGTTAAACAAGGAGCTATAAGAAAAGATTGAGAAGCTCCAAAAGGAAGTGGAAATACTAAAGAAAACATAGGATGAAATGAAACAGGAAATTGAAGAATCATCCAATCAAAAGGAAAGAATGGGAAAAAAGCCTCAGAAGCAGAATGGAGGAAGCAGAAAAAAGAATATCAGACCTATAAGATAACACAGAACAACTAAAAAGCTCAAGTAAAGACTATGAAAAATTTTAAAATACACAAGACTAGAACAACAAGGAAATGTGGGACACTATGAAAAGATCAAACCTCTGCATCATAAGGATAGAGGAAGGAGAAGAATCCCAAGAGAATGGTATTGATCAGAGCATCAACAGAATAATAGATGAAAATTTCCCCAAGCTAAAAAAAAAAAGACAAGCCCATACAAATACAAGAAGCACACAGAACACCAAATAGACTAGACCAGAAAAGAAACTCCCCTTGCCATATCATAGTTAAAATGCTAGATGCCCAAAACAAAGACAAAATTCTGAAAGCCACAAGAGAAAAACAAGTTACATACATGGGGAAACCTATCAGAATTACACCTGACTTTTCAGTGCAAACTATGAAAGCAAAAAGAAGGTGGACCACAGCATTCCCAACGCTAAACCACTATAAATGCCAACCCAGGTTACTATACCAGGCAAAAATGTCAATTCTAGTTGAAGGAAAGAGAAAAATCTTCCATGACCTAAACAAGATGAAAGAATACATGTCTGGAAAACCAACCCTTCAGAGAATACTTGAAGCAATTCAAAGGACAGAGGAGAGGAGCAACTACCCCCAGGCACCTTGAAAGACAAATTAATAAAAGCAGAACTGCAGAAGCAGAAACCTAGACCCAAAATGCAAATGGGTAATAAGGTGAAACACACATCTCTCAATTATAGCCTTAAATAATAATGGACTAAACTCCTCAATCAAAAGGCATAAACTGGGAAAATGGATTAGGAAACAAAATCCATCAATATGCTGTCTACAAGAAACCCATCTCAACCTCAAGGATAAGCACCAACTTAAAGTGAAAGGATGGAAAAAATATTCCAAGCAAATTGTACCAAAAAGAAACCAGGTATTGCTATTTTAATATCAGACAAAATAGACTTCAAAGTAGAAGCAATTAGAAGAGACAAAGAGGGCCATTACATCCTTATCAAAGGGAAAATTAACCATGAAGACTCCACAATAATGAATATATATGCACCAAACTTAGGTGCACCAATCTTTATAAATACAACTCTACAGGCCCTCAAGGCACAGATTAACCCTAGCAAATTCATAGTAGGGGACTTCAATACCCTATTGAGTCCTTTGGAGAGATCAACCAGACAAAGAATAAACAGAGAGACATCTGAACTGAACAATACAGTACAACAAATGGACCTCACAGACATCTTCCAAATATTCTACTCAAACACCAGAGAATACACTTTCTACTCAGCACCCCACAGAAAATTCTCCAAAATTGAAGACATACTTGGACACAGGAAAAAAAACCTCAACAAATACAAAAAAAATTGAAATAATTTCATGCCTTCTATCAGACCATAATGTGATAAAGCTCAATATCAACACCAGGATAAGCCCTGCTACCTACCAGAATACATGGAGACTAAACAACACACTCCTGAATAATGAATGGGTCAAGAAGGAAATAAAGAAAGAAATAAAAGCATTCCTGGAACTAAACGACAATGACAGTACAACCCAACAAAACCTATGGAACACTTTAAAAACAGTACTAAGAGGGAAGTTTATAGCCCTGGGTGCCTACATTAAAAACAAAAACAAAAAAACAAACAAACAAACAAACAAAAAAAAACAGAAGTCAGGCATGATGGTGCACACCTTTAATCTCAGCACTTGGGAGGCAGAGGCAGGCAAATCTCTGTGAGTTCAAAGTCACCCTGGTCTACAGAGTGAGCTCCAGGACAGCTGGGACTAAAGGGAGACCCTGTCTCAAAAAGACCAAAAAAAAAAAAAAACCAGAAAGAGCACAAGTGAATGATATAACACTGCAGCTAAAAACACATGAAAGATAACAAATGAACCCTAAACACAACAGACAGGAAGAAACAACAAAAATTAGAGCAGAAATCAATGAAATAGAAACAAAAAATACAAAAAAAATCAACAAATTCAAAAGCTGGTTCTATGAAAAAATAAGCAAGATAGACAGACCTCTAGCCCCATTAATCAAAAAAAAAAGAAAGAGCAACTCCAAATCAATAGAATTTGTGATGAAAGGGGAAATAGCACAACAGACAATGAAAAGATCCAATCATACAGGAATATTTAAAAAAACCTATAGTCTACTAAATTTGAAAACCTAAGAGAAATGAATGAATATCTGCAATCCAGGGAATCACCAAAGCTAAATCAAGAAGAGATTGACAGCTTAACCAGACCCATAACTATCTAGGAAGAAGTTAAATGTAATGAGATCCTCCCAACTAAAAAAAGCCCCGGCCCAGATGATTTCACAGCAAATTCTATAAAACATATTAAAAGGAACTTACAACACATCTCAACTGCTCAGAAGCGTATACAAGCAGCGACAATCTCCCAAATTCTTTCTATAGCCCAAGCATCACTCAATACCAAAACCAGTAAGGATGCAACCCAAAAGAAACTCTACAACCATGCTCATTAATGAACTCAGATGCAAAAACCTCAACAAAATACTTGCAAACTGTAACAGTACCCACATCAAAAATCATCACTATGATCAAGTTAGATTCATACAGAGATGTAGCGGATGGTTCAGCATACAAAATCAGTAAATATCATAAAACACATAAATGGATGAGAAAAAACCACACATCATCTCAAAATGTATGCAGAGAAAGCCCTTGACACACTACCAGCATCCTCCCTTCATGTATTAATAGTACAGAGGTAATAGACTGGAAGGATCATTCCCAACATAATCAATGCACTAAACAAGAAACCTACATCCAGCAATCATCCTAAAAGGAGAAAGTTAGAAGGATTCACCTAAAGATAGGAACCAGAAAGGCTGCTCTTGTCCCCTTCCTCTTCAATATAGTGCTTGAAACACTGGCTAGGGCATAAGGCAAGAAAAAGGAAATTAAAGGAGTACTAATTAAAGAGGAAGTCAAACTACCCTTTTGCAGACATATGGTAGTTTACCTAAGGGATGTCTGAAAACTCCTAGAAACGATTAAGTTTCAGTAAAGTGGCAGGATAAAAATTAACCTAGAAAAATCAGTAGCCTTTCTACACCAACAACAAGCAACTGCAAAGAAGGAATTACAAGGACCTCCCACTATCAGCAAAAGCCTCAAAAACAATAAAGATCCTTAGGGAACAAACCTAACCAAAGACACTAAAATCTCGTAAAACAAAATTAAAACCCTTTGAAGAGAATGGAAGAAGAACATCGAAGATGGAAAAGACCTCCATGCTCGCCATTGGAAAAATTAATATAGAAAAAAAAAAAAAAAAAATATCCATTCTACCCAATATACCACTTCCAATGTAATATTCAATATAACAATCCAAACTCTTCACAGTTTGGAAAAATTTCTTTTTTTTTTGTTTTTTTGTTTCTGTTTTTTTTTTTTGAGACACAGTCTCCCTGTAGCCCCAGCTGTCCTGGAACTCTCTATGTAGACCAGGCTAGCCTTAACTAGCCTGCTGCCTGCCTCTGCCTCCCAAGTGCTAGGATTAAAGGCTTGTGCCACCACGCCCAGCTTTCCTGTTTTACTGTTCTCCTTTAGGAAACAGTATCCACAATTGATGGAAGCTACAATTTAATATTTACAATATCAAATTACCAACAAAAACTTTTCTTGTGGTCCTAGGGATACAACCCAGGACTTTGAACACACTAGACAAGTGCTCTACCACTGACATGTATTCCCAGACTCCAGCAAAAAAACTTCTAGGGTTGGTGATGTAGCTTAGTTGGAGGAGTATTTAGCACAAACCTTTGGGTTCAATTCGGAAAATACCATAACCCACATGTGATGGTACAATTTTTCCCATCTTTTGGAGACAGGGTCTCCCTGTAAATCCAGCTGTTCTGAGCTCACTATGTGGACCAGCCTGGCCTTAAACTCACAGAGATCCTCCTGTCTCTGCCTCCCAAGTGCTGGGATTAAAGGTATGTACCACCATGCCTAGCTGTTATTTTTATTGAAAAAAAAATTTTTTTGAGACAGGGTCTCCCTGTAGCCCCAACTGCCCTGAAAACCTTTAAATTTTAAATTTTTGTGTATGTGTTTTTCTTGCATGTATGTAAGTGTACCATGTGTGTGAGTACCTGTGGAGGCCAGAGAAGGCATTGGATCCCCCTGGAAATGGGGCTAAGGATGGTTCTTAGCCACTATGTGGGTGCTGAGAACTGAACCAGGTCCTTAGCTTTTTTATTTTATTTTATGTTATTTATTTATAGTTATATTTTATTTTTTAATTAATTTATTTATTATTTTTTATGTGTATGAGTGTACTGTCTGCATGTAGGTTAGTGCACCTGTGTCCTGCAATACCACAGAGGTCAGAAGGGGGGCATCGGATTCCCCTGGAACTGGAGTTAAAGACGGTTCTTAGCCGCCATGTGGGTGCAGGAATTGAACCCGGATCCTCTGCAAGAGCAGTCAGTGCTCTTAGCCAGAAAAAAAATTCTTAAATTCATGTGGAACAACAAAAGACCTCTAATAGCTAACCCTGAGTAAAAAGAGCAATACAGGGGGGATCTCTATACCAGACTTCAAACTATACTACAGGGCTATAGTCATAAAAACAGCCTGGTACTGGCACAAAAACAGACCTGTAGACCAATGGGACAAAACTGAAGATCCAAACTTGAGCACATACAATTTCACCCACCTCATATTTAACAAGGGGGCCAAAAAGGCTCAATGGAGGAAAGACAGCATCTTCAGCAAGTGGTGTTGGCAAAACTGGATCACCACTTGTATGAGAATAAAATTAAACCCCTACCTCTCACCCTGTTGAAAAATCAACTTCAAATGGATCAAAGACGTCAATGTGAATCCCAAAACTCTGAAGGTGATAGAAGAAAAAGTTAGCAGCAACTTACGAGACATGGGCATAGGAAAAGACTTTCTAAATCCGACAGCAGCTGAACAAGAAATAAAGTTAGCAATTGACAAGTGGGACCTTATTAAACTCAAAAGTTTCTGTACAGGAAAAGAAACAATCAGGGAAGTGAAGAAAAAACCCACAGAGTGGGAGGAAACCTTCACCAGTGATACATCTGACAGAGCATTAACTTCCAGAATATATAAACTACTCAAAAAACAAAGAAGAAAATAAATGATTCACTCAAAAGATGGAGTAAAGAGCTGAACAGAGACTTCAGAAGTGAGGAAATAGAGATAGCTGAGAAACATCATAAAAATTGTTCAATATCCTTAATAAGTAAGGAAATGCAAATTAAAACCACTCTCAGATATCATCTCACTCTGATAAGGCTGGCTAGGGTCAAGAAAACAAATGATACCAAATGCTGGAGACGGTGTGGGGAAAGGGGAACACTCATCCTCTGCTGGTGGGAGTTCAAACTTGTACAGCCACTATGGAAAGCAGTGTGGAGAACCCTTAAAAGACTCAAAATGAGCCTACCACCTGACCCAACCATACCACTTCTTGGTATATATCCACCAGATTCTTCCTACCACAGAGATACGTGTACAGCCATGTTTATTGCAACTTTCTTCACAATAGCAAGAGCTGGAACCAACCCAAGTGCCCCTCAACCGACAAGTGGATAGAGAAAATGTGGTACTTCTCTACACAATGGAGTTCTATGCAGCAGTAAAGAAAGATGACATCCTGAAATTTGCAGGTTCACCACTCCTCTTCAATATAGTGCTTGAAACACTTTGCTGGAGCAATAGGCAAGAAAAGGAAATTAAAGAAGTACTCATTGGAAAAGAGGAAGTCAAGCTATCCCTATTTCCTGATGATATGATTGTTTACTTAAGGGATGCTAAAAACTCCACCAGAAAACTCCTAGAAACGATTAACAGCTTCAGCAAAGTGGCAGGCTACAAAATTAACCTAAAAAAATCAGTGGCCTTTCTTTACACCAACAACAAGCAACTGCAGAAGGAATTCAAGGAGACCTTCCCACTCACAATAGCCTCAAAAACAATAAAATACCTAGGAACAAACCTAACCAAAGACACCAAGGATCTCTACAACAAAAATTTTAAACCCCTGAAAAAGGAAATTGAGGAAGACATCAGAAGATGGACAAACCTCCCATGCTCATGGATTGGGAAAATAAATATAGTAAAAATGTCCATCCTACCCAAACTAGTGTACAGATTTAATGCCCATTGTAATCCCCATCAAAATCCCCAGTGCATTCTCTTCACAGTTGGAAAAAGAAAATTATCTTAAAATTCATTTGGAAAAAAAACAAAAGACCCTGAAATAGCCAAAACATCCCCGAGTGAAAAAAAGCTGACACAGGGGGTTCTCTATACCAGACTTCAAAATACTACATGGGCTATAGTCGTAAAAAAACAGCCTGGTACTGGAACAAAAACAGACCGTGTGACCAATGGAACAAAAACCGGAGATACCACAAACATGAGCACATACAATTTCAGCCATCTCATATTTGACAAGGGGCCAAAGAAGACACAATGGATAAAAGACGCATCTTCAGCAAGTGGTGTGGCAAAACTGGATACTACTTGTAGAAGAATTAAACTAAACCCCTACCTCTTGCCCTGACAAAAAGTCAACTCCAGATGGATTAAAGACCCTCAAATGTGGAACTCCAAATCTGAAGCCGACAGAAGAAAAGTTGGCAGCAACTGCAATCTACAAGAGACTACATAGAGGACCAAGTAAGACTACATAGGCATGACGAAAAGACTTTCCTAAATCAGACCACAGCTATGCAAGAATTAAGTCGACAATCTGACAAACGTGACCCATTAAACTCAAAAGCTTCTGTACATCAAAAGAAACAATCGCCAGGCATGGTGCACACACCTTTAATCTCTAGCACTTGGGAGGCAGAGGCAGGCAGGATCTTTGTGAGTTCAAGGCCAGCCTGGTCTAACAGAGTTGCAGCAGCAGAGCTACAGGTGAGACCGTTGTCTCAAAAAGACAAAAAAAAAAAAAAAAAAAAAAAGAAACAATCAAGGAAGTGAAGAGAAATCCCACAGAGTGGCGAGGAAACCTTCACTGCAGAAAATCTGACAAAGCATTGATTTCCAGACTATATAAACTACTCAAAAAACAAAGAAGAAAGAAAACAAATGACCCACTCAATAGATGGAGCAGAGAGAGCTGGAGACAAAGTGAGGAATTAGAAATGACTGAGAAACATCTTAAGAAGTGTTCAATGTCACTAATAATTAAGGGAATGCAAATCAAAACACTTTAAGATATCATCTTACTCCAATAAACGGCTAGGATGCAAGAAAACAAATGATACCAAGTGCTGGAGAGTGTTTAGGGAAAGGAGAACACTCATCCCGACTGCTGGGGAATGAACTCGTACACGCCACTATGGAAAGCAGTGTGGAGAACCCTTGGAAGACTTGGAACGAACTTGCCACCCAACCCAGCCACCACTCCTAGGCATGTACCCTCAAGACTCACCCACCTCAGAGATACACTGATGGCCATGTTTATTTCAGCTCTCTTCACAATAGCAAGGAGCTGGAACCAACCCCAAAATGCCCTCAACTGACGAGTGATAGAGAAAATGTGGTACATCTACATAATGGAGTTCTATGCAGCAGTAAGAGAAAGATGACAATAATTGAGCTTTGCAGGAAATGGCTGGAGCTAGAGGACATACATGGATGATGAGAGTAACACAGTCCCAGAAAAACAAATGACAATTGTACTCCATCATCTGTGGAAGCTAGTACCAATTACCTAGTTTAAGTATTTCTTGAGCACGGCCCATTGAGCTTTTGTCCAAGCGAGTTGGGAGTGAGGCATATTGGAAACAACAACAACAACAACAATCAAAACAGAAAAGGACTGCATCAAAGAATTGACTGGAAACAGTGAACTTCTGCTCAAAACAGTCAACTTCCACATGAGAATCAGTCGAGAAAGATGGAGAAAAGAGATGAAAGCATGTTTGGCAGAACACATGAGCTCTGTGGGGTGGGGGGATAGAGTGGGGGCATACGGGTCTAGATTTGATAATTTCTGACAAAATAATATTAAAAAATAAATAACAAAAAAAGAAAATTTGCAGGTAAATGGATGGAACTAGAAGATTTTTATGCTAAGTGAGTACACAGTCCCAGAAAAAACAAAGTGAGTGTGTGTATCCCTCATCTGTGGATGCTAGCTCGAAAGTACCTAGTTATAAGGCAAAATGAGTAACATTAATGTTATAGTTCTTGTGATGCTGAAAACAGCTGTGCTCTATATTGTGAATCTCCTAGACAGGTTCTAGAACTAACCTACCATTTATTTTCGACCTTGGATTTTGTGGTATATGATGGAGGGTATTATGCATCTTTAGAGTAATTTTTAAATTAAAATGGAAAATGCAAATCAAGAAATCTGATATGATGTAAATAACAGACAGTTTGTTTTCAAAAGATACAATTTTAATATAGGTACAATGTATCAGGCTGGTTTAACTTAGCTTCTCTGGGTGCTTAAGGACCATACTTAATGCCCATACCAGTTTGGCCAAGGGACCCAAAGGATAACTTTGTTCTTTGCCCTCAGAGGTCAACTAAGTCTTAGGGGACTATGCATGGGAGCATCTCTTGAAATATCCTGCAAATATGGGTCACCAGTCTTCCTGTTCAGGGAGGTCTTGGAGATCCATTAATGGGACTTCAGCTAGTGTCCAGCTGATAAAAAAGAAAGTCTGCTCACGCTTCAGAAAAGGAAGTCTGGTCTAGCAAGACCTGATTTTTGTCCTCAAGTGGATGGAACTGGTAAATGAAAAGCTGAAAGGAGCCAGGGGCTCCCCCCCCCCCCCCAAAAAGCCCCTGAAAGACCCCTGAGGACCAGATCCTCAACTGACCTCAAGGAAACAAAAATCTTGGTTAATTGGGGCTGACTTTGTGGCCTTAAGCATCCAAAAAGTAAAACCAGAAATAATAATCAGTAAGACCAGAGAAATTGTATCTTCAGATATAAACTTGAGATCTTAGTACAAAAAAAAAAAAAAAAAAAAGAAGAAAGAGAGATCACTATTGTGTGGCCTGTCTTCAACTTTTACTGGCAAGTGCATTTACCTTCTGGTGCCACTGCTTTTCCGCTACTTTTCAAAGACATTAACAGTTTTCAAATCCCTCCAATATGAACTGAGGACTCATGTCTCTCCAAGAATCCTCCAAACTTCAATGCCAGATGGGGACTATTGTGGATACTCCAGCTTGTGGACTTAACACTAAGTGTAGACTGTTTCAGCGTGCTTTGTCAGGAGTTGGTAGACGCCATTTGTGTTGACCTACGCAGGCTTTGTAGCACTGAGGGT
Source organism: Rhizomys pruinosus (assembly GCA_009823505.1). Lineage (NCBI taxonomy): Eukaryota > Metazoa > Chordata > Mammalia > Rodentia > Spalacidae > Rhizomys > Rhizomys pruinosus. The sequence continues at coordinate 55,127 of VZQC01009272.1, read as the reverse complement.
CCAGGTGCAGGAGGTGATCACATAAAGTATCAGTGGACACTTGTGCTATTGGTTGACTGTGTGCGATTTGGGGGACTAATGGGAGGGAAAGACCCCATGT
>VZQC01009272.1:14714-54271 GCA_009823505.1 Rhizomys pruinosus | reverse complement strand
AAAAAAAAAAAAAAGAAGAAGAAAGAGAGATCACTATTGTGTGGCCTGTCTTCAACTCTTACTGGCAAGTGCATTTACTCTGGCTGCCACTGCTTTTCCCACTTTTCAAAGACATTAGACACAGTTTTAACCCTCCAATATGGACTGAGGACTCATGTCTCTCCAAGAATCCTCCAAACCTTCAATGCCAGATGGGGACTATTGAGATACCCAGCTTGTGGACTAAACAGCTAAGGGGATTTCAGCCTTGTCAGAGTGTAGACTGCCATTGTTTGACTACCCAGGCTGTATCACAGAGGCCAGTGCAGGAGGATCAAGAAAGACAGGACATGTGCTTATTGGACTTCATTTGGGGGACAATGGGAGGGAAAGACCCCAGTGTGGAGCACAAGGGCAGGATTGATGATTGTTTGGAGTTGCCAAGGAGGAACCTTTGAGCACTTCCTTAAGGAAAACATGACATCTTTTAGAAAAAAAGATCAAATCCTCCAATTCAGGTGATATGGGTATGTATGTATGTATGTATGTATATATTTACATATATATATATATGTATATATACATATATATAAGCAATAAAAGTTAGAGAGAACAACAGCAACAAAAGAACTGGAAAAAAACTTTGGAAAGACTCAGAAAAAGATGCAGGACATGTGTGATAGAGTGCAGGGACTCAGGTGGGTTGGGGGCATGGAAAGGGAAGTGACTCTAAATTTGATTGAAAAATGATGTATGATTTATGGGAAAAGTTTAATAACAATAAAAAATAAATTAAAAATAAATAAAGATTTTTAAAAATCATTAACCAGGTCAGTATTAGAGTTTGTCCCTATATTTTCTTGTAGTAGTAACATAGTTTGTGGTCGTATATTTAAGACTTTAATCTATTTCAAGATCACATTTTATACATGATGAGATAGGAGTCTAATTTCACTCTTCTGCATATATATACCCCGTCATGTTGATACCATTTATTGATGAGACTGTCCTTTTCCTCTATTATGTGTTGCTGGCACCTTTGCTGAAATTGGTTGGCTGGAATATGTAAATTTAATTCTGGGCTCCCTGTTGTGTTCCACTGGTCTATACGTCAGTTTTAAATGAGATTTTTTTTTGGGGGGGGGGAGGTTTTCAGTAACACAATTGGAAGAAACTAGTTGGACTTAAAAGGATAGGCTGTGTCAGATGAACAAAATAAGAAAGTATCAGGACCAGGGACAGAGGAGAAACAGCAAAATTACTTGTAGTTAAGAACAGAAAACAAAGAGGTAGACAGAAGCATCGTAGCAAATAGCAGAGAGTGCATTGCAGAAATCCTACAGCTCTTTGGTTCATCTCCATGGTATCTAAAGGCGGATACTTAAATTGGGGACCACAACAATGACCCTTTCTCTTGTATTTTTACTAATGAAACAGATAGAAGCTAAGACTTCCTGCAGCTCAGTAAATGGGTTCTGCTATGGTATTCTGTGGATGTTGCTCAACAGTTTTAATTCAAGAAATTATTCCTTAGAGAATTTAATCCAGACCACGAATTTATGGTTTCATAAACAGATGAGGAGTGTGGTTGAATATCAGATACTAAAAACAATAATTTTATTTAGCCATATTTGCTTGAGGAAGTGACAGACAATATTTGAGCCAGGATTTGGGCTGTTAAGCTCTTTTCTATATTATTTGTGTAACATGAAACAAGTTCCTTTTTCGCTTCTCTCATTATGGGCCTAAATCTCCTTAGATCAGGAAGTAGTACAGCCATCTTTTGGAATCTTTGGAATCAGAAAGTTTAAAACTGCTTATTCACTGAGTTTTCCAAGGGGAAAATTGTTTAAATTAAAACCTTCATTTTTCATGTGAAAGTTGGTGATGATAATAGATACTCTTTATTTGTTATCTCCCATGTGCTTTAAATCATTTAGTCTACATTAAAGTATTAACAGAATGCTTGACACAGATGAAGTGCTAAGTAAGTGGAAGTTACTTGTATCATCATCTATAAAGACAAATTAATGGACTAAATGATCTCTAACACATCCTCAGCTACCCATCTTCCCATCAGCCTGATAATCAATTGCTACAGTCTCCTGACTTTAACATCTTCCTTCTAACTCATTCTCTAGCTTCCACTTGCATATAAACCAAGAAGAGTAGAAAAATAAATGTTAAGGTGACAGGTGGAGCATCAGGATTGTGTATAAAGATGTGTAATGTAAGAGTGGAGGGATGTTTATAAGAAAAGCACTCATTCCCCATTTAGGATGATGTTGGCTGTGGGTTTCCTGTATATGGCTTTGATTACATTAAGGAATGATCCCTCCAATCCAATTCCCTCCAGGACTTTAAACATGAAGGGATGTTGAATTTTGTCAAAGGCTTTCTCCGCATCAATTGAGATGATGGTGTGGTTTTTGTCTTTCAGTCCATTTATATGCTTGATGATATTTATTGATTTTCGTATGTTGAACCATCCCTGCATCTCTGGTATGAATCCAACTTGGTCATGATGGATGATCTTCTTGATGTGGGCCTGTATACGATTTGCCAGTATCCTGTTTAGAATTTTGCCATCTGTGTTCATTAGGGAGATGGGTCTATAGTTCTCCTTTTTGGTTGCATCTTTGCCTGGTTTTGGTATTAGTGTGATGCTGGCTTCATAGAAGGAATCTGGGAGAACTCCCTCCAATTGTATCCTTCTAAACAACTTGAGTAGTAATGGTTGTAGGTCTTTTTGAAATATTTTATAGAATTCTGCTGTGAAACCATCTGGGCCTGGGCATTTTTTGGTTCGGAGGCTGCTTATTACATCATCAATTTCTTATATATTATTGGACTGTTTAAGCTGTCGATCTCTTCTTGGTTCAGCTTTGGTGATTCCCAGGATTTCAGATATTCATCCATTTCTTCTAGGTTTTCAAATTTAGTGGAGTATAGGTTTTTGAAGTAATCCCTTATGGTTGTCTGGATTTTTTCATTGTCTGTTGTGATATTTCCCCTTTCATCACAGATTCTATTGATTTGGAGTTGTTCCTTTTTTCTTTTAGTTAACTGGGCTAGAGGTCTGTCTATCTTATTTATTCTCTTAAAGAACCAACTTTTGGATTCATTGATTTTTTTGTATGGTTTTCTTTGTTTCTATTTCATTGATCTCTGCTCTGATTTTTCTTATTTCTTCTTGTCTGCTGCGTTTAGGGTTCATTTGTTGTTCTCTCTCAAGTACTTTAAGCTGCTGTGTTAGATCATTCACTTGTGCTTTCTGTTTTTTTAATGTAGGCACTTAGAGCTATAAACTTCCCTCTTAGGACTGCCTTTAAAGTGTCCTGTAAGTTTTGCTGTGTTGTTTTATCATTGTCATTCAGTTCCAGGAATGTTTTTATTTATTTCTTTATTTCTTCCCTGACCCATTCATTATTCAGGAGAGTGTTGTTTAGTCTCCATGTGTTCTTGTACGGTGTAGGGCTTATCCTGGTATTGATATTGAGTTTTATTGCACTGTGGTCTGATAAAATGCATGAGATTATTTCAATCTTTTTGTATTTGTTGAGTTTTTCCCTGTGTCCCAGTATATGGTCTATTTTGGAGAATGTTCCATGGGGTGCTGAGTAGAAAGTGTATTCTCTGGTGTTTGGGTGAAATATTCGATAGATGCCTGTGAGATCCAGTTGGTGTATTGTATCATTCAGCTCAGATGTCTCTTTGTTTATCCTTTGTCCTGTTGATCTGTCTAAAGGACTTAGTGGGGTATTAAAGTCCCCTACTATTAGTGTGCTGGGGTTAATTTGAGCCTTGAAATCCTGAAGAGTTGTCTTTACAAAGTTTGGTGCACCGGCGTTTGGTGCATATATATTCATGATTGTGAGGTCTTCATCGTTAATTGTTCCTTTAATAAAGATCCCAAATCTAATTGGCTATTAGCTCTTTCCTTGGAGGAATAACTCACAGCGGATGCCACAAGTTTATGTCCTCTAGTGGTTAGGAGATGTTATAAGCCACAATAAGAACTTGTCACCCTTTATAGAGAAACCACAGTTTGCAGATTAGCATACCATCCAAGCATCTGTGTCTATGCTCACAGCTTAGCTTGACATAATAATTGGTACTGCTTAAATGCCTGTACATCCAATAGCTTGTGCTTTGTTAGTATGACTAAAAAGGGTATCACTGGGAAAGCTGTCAACCCATGAAGGGAAACAACCTGAACAGACTGGAGTCCAAAATGACAACTCCAAAGAAATTAGACTGTTTTCTTCTCACTCACTTGTGCCCCTTTCCCAAAGCCCAGGGAACAAACTGCGGAAGAGGAGGCGTGGTAGATTGTAAGGTAGATTGTAAGGGCTGCAGAGAGATAGGGGTGAATTGTGAGACTACAGGAATATAGTCTGGACTCCTAACTGAGCAACATGCCTGTGCATACAAGCTTCTCCAACTGGACTATGGGAACCTTGAGTTGTTCAAAATTTGGACATAGATATTTGCAAAATGCACTAATTACCTAATTGTATGACATACTGAGTAACATCAATGTTATCTGCAAACAACTGTGTCATTATATTGTAGAATCCCTTAAAAAAAAAAGAAAAAAAAAGAAAAAAAAAAAGAAAAGCACTCATTCCTATGCCTACTGCCAAAATTGCTAGAGTTTGAATACAAGTCTCTGAACCTCACAGGCCCCAGAATGAATGGCTTGCGGAACTTGGGAAATCCATCTAGCTTGTGCTTTACTCTTTATGAACAGAACATTGGGACTATAAGGCTTCTTGTGCTTCATGAATGAATAATATGCATGGTTAGGTTTAGTAAATAGTGCACTCCAAATGTTGCTGTGGTTGCTGTTTACTATAACTGTGATAAACATCGTGTTTAAAAAGTCAAAGGGTAGGGGCACTTTGTCTTATTTCTGTAAACTGTCACTAGTCATTTGAATTAAGTTGGTCATTAGGATGAAGAATGTGTACCATATATATGCCTTCTCAAAAAGAAATCTTTCCTAAAGGATACTGTGCTCTGGAGAATAAAAATAAATACTATACAACCAATAATATATACTACAGGTAAACAAAACAGAGATTAATAGTGCCAGTCTTCAGGGTCCCTAGATTCATTTCCTTGACCTGCTACTTCCTTGTGTGGCCTTGAACAGGTCGTTTACTCACCCCAAGCTTCAGTTCCTCCATCTTTAAAATGGAGATAGTGACTGTATGTGTTACCAAAAGATGTTATGAGGGTTAAATGAGGTAATGAATTTAAGATCTTGACTCAGTGCCTGTAATGAAGGAGGCAGCCAATAAGTGTTGGCCATGATTATTATTATTAGAAGAATGGAAATATAAGTAACTCTAGCCTTGATGAGATGGCAGACATACAGCCAAAAGCAGAACAGAGGAAAGTACAAAGCAAGAGATGAAATCAACAAGTTGCTCAGTTGGTGTGAGTGAGCAGGTGTGCCACTGGCCTCTTCCCAGTACCTCAGGCCCCTGGCAGCTGCCCCCAAATACCTGATCCCAGATAGAATTCAAAATTAGTCTTTGTGTCACACCATTGCTTCAACTTGAAATTTTGTGACTAAAGCTGTCCCGTAACCATGGGGGGACCTCAATGTGAAAGATTGATAGCCTCAATGCACCTAAAAATGAGGTATCCCATCCTTCGAAAACCTACGTCAGCGGCACCTGATGCCTGCTGAGGTTTATCATACCCACCTCTGCTGATTCTTCTGCAAATGTGGTTCTTCCTAAGTAACCATTGGGTTTTTAGCAGACTAGAGGAATATGACAGTGGAGAAACTACTTAGACTTTGTATTATCTCTATTAAGGACCAGCAAACATTTTCTGTTTGGGCCAGATAGTAAATATTTTAGGCTTTGTAGTCAGATGAGCTATTTCACACATACGCAGCACTAATGCTGTAGCACAGAAGTAGCTATAGACTGTCTGTAAATGGGCTTGGCTGTGATCCAATAAAACTTGATTTATAAACAGGTGGCAGGCCAGATGTGGCATGGAGGCCATAGTTTGCTGACCCCCAGTCTGTGCATGGACTTGATGCAATAACTCAAGTTGTCAGAAGGACCTGGGCTCGTATAAATCAAGTATGTTGTTGGGGGAATGTTGTTGACTAGAACACTTTGGACTGACAGTGAAGGGAGGGGCACCTCTAAATGAGGAAAGTAGCTTTTGCAAAGGAAATATAAAAACATAGAAAAATTAATTGAAGCCTACAAGGTGTTTAAATTTGCATTAGGAAAATACTGGTAAGGACTCAGAAACACTAGTTTCCACCTCACTTTTTTTAGTATGCAAATGTACATAACGCAGGTAATAGTAACTGGGGTGAATATTCAGCCTTGTTTCCCAAGGATGGCGCTAGTGTGTTCATTGTGCCTGCGTAATTTTCAGCAGCACCATCTTTGGATGATGTGTCCTTCATTTGCAATACATGTTGTGTGTCCAAAACCATGATAACCAAAGTGTTTTAAAATTGTAACACAAGTAGATATGTATCACTTAACTTTTAGAAAAATCTTGGGCAGAGCTGGAAAGATGACTCTGCAGTTAAGAGCACTGATTGCTCTTGAAGAAGACTTGGGTTCAATTCCCAGCACCCACGTGGCAGCTAATAACTGTAACTACAGATCCAGGGGATCTGACTCCCTCTTCTGACCTCTGTGGGCATTGCATGACACAGGTACACTTATACATGTGCAGGCAACACATTCATACACATAAAATAAGAAGAAGAAGAAGAAGAAGAAGAAGAAGAAGAAGAAGAAGAAGAAGAAGAAGAAGAAGAAGAAGAAGAAGAAGAAGAAGAAGCATGGTCAAAAATACAAGTCTATAAATACAGACCATAATCCTACATAAGGGAAACTATTGGCTCCAAATCAGAGCTGGACTCCAATCTGCCTTTATCCCTTTACACGAGTCTTACTTATATGCTATGGTAAATCTCCCTGCATCTCAACCTCACATATGCAGTAATGGATAATAAAAGAAGTGATCTTGGTAGATTTTAATGTACTAGCATATAGTAAATACCAGCTATTGTTTTATTACTATCGTTTTATATAAATTGGCTGGGTGGGAGTGCAACATCACCCTTCATATGCAGAAGTATTACTCAAGAGTGATTTCCTTGTCACTGGAGACATTTAAGCAGATTCAGCAGCACTTGCTAGTGATGTTGCCAATAATGCCTTGCTACTCCAATTGTGCTCTAAGAATCATGACCTTAGTGTCAGACAGGATCTCAGTGATGCAGATTCAGAGGTTCCAACCCAAACCTAATGAATCTTCTTTTAAAAAAGCCCATGGTTGATACATTTTCTATGAAGAATTTGGACATTTGTGGACAGTGAGATTATATAGATCCCACAAAACGTCCTTTGAACACTGAGACAGCTCAGTATTCTAATTCCATGGGGTTTGAGTTGATAGATAAGGTGATGGGGAGGAGCAAGATGTCTGTATGTAATATATCTCACTCCTCTGGGGAAGTTAAAAATGGCCCTTTCCATGGCTGGAAAGATGGCCTAGCGGTTAAGAGTTCTGACTGCTCTTGCAGAGGACCCGGGTTCGATTCCCAGCACCCACATCACGGCTGAGAACTGTTTTTAACTCCAGTTCCAGCGGAATCTGACACCCTCTTCTGACCTCCAAGGCATTGCACGACACGGGTGCACAAACCTAAATGCAGACAGTACATTCATACACATAATAAATAAATTAAAAAATATTTATTAAAAAAATGGCCCTTTCCACCTGAGTTGAAGAGATGTACTACCAAGTTCAGTGGCCTCCTTCCATTTATGAACTGAGTACCAATCTCAGGTGTAATTGTACATGAACACATTGCATTGCAATTGTTCTTAATCTGAAACGTCATATTACCTTGGACATAGTTTATTTCCTGAGCCTGCTTGCATTTATTTTAAGCTTCTTCTCTGCTTTCTGGGAAATGTCTGCCTGATTGTTCTCCAGGTAGAGATCAGTATTTCATTAATACTGAACAATTCACATACAAATAGATAGCTTAACCTTATATTATTTCCCCCAAGGCCTGAAGAGGTTGACACAAATAGAAACAGAATTGGAAGAGCTAGTGAAGTATTTAGGGGAAAATTTAAAGAAACGTTTCTCTCTCTGGACCTTCCTGGTGATGGCTCTCCTGCAGCTTAAATGCTTGAGCTCTTCATACACTTTTATCCTCTGTCCCTGACACAGGCTTTCTGATATCTCTGGCTGTTTGAATTACTCAGAGAATGGATATGCTGACCCACTGGGTTGCATCAATAGCTTCTTAGATCTCATTTCTGGTTGCATTACTCTGTGTGGCTGCTGAGGAGCCCATTGTAATTTTTCCATTAGAATGTCACACACAGAAATAAGAAGAAAGGCAGCAATTAAAGGGAAAAATTAATTTTTAAAGGGAAGGGCAGACCTGTGACAAAAGTCTGAAATTTATAATGCACCAAATCTGAGAGAATTTCTTGTTAATAATGATGTTTCACTTATCATCCCTGAATCTCCTAATTATCTCCTCTGTGCCAAGCAGTATGTTTTTGCATGATGATGATGATGAATATGATGATGGTGATAATAACAATGAAGAAACCAACGACAACAGGAGCCAGTATTTGTTGAAGACTTATGACCACATGAATGAGAAAGGCAGGGCCCCTATGCTCCTGAAGGCAGATGTGACGAATAATGTTATCAGTACTTCTTGAAATTCTACATACTATAGGAGGCTATTATAAGTGACCTGACCTAGTCTAAAGGTCAATGAAGTTCTTCTTCATGTGGTCTTCACAAGTTAGCTAGACAAAGGAGATGTGGGAATAAGGCAAGATCCTCCCAGGCAGAGTGAAGACTGTGCAAAAGCTCTACTAAAGCAAGACCTTGATGTTCTTGAGTTGAAGATAAAAGCGAAAGTGAAGTAAACTCTGAGAGCCTGAGTGAGGAGATGAGTGGAGAGAGAAGACAGAAACCCATGCTCAACCCTAGAGGCCCTGTGACTACTGGGCTTTACTGCCCAAGAGCATGAGGAGCCATTGGGATGTTAAAACAGTGAGATGAGTAATCGCATTTGAGTTCCAGGATGACCAAGGAGTGGGCTGGAGGGAAAGGAAGGAATGTGTGCAGGACAGAGATGATGACAGGTTGGACTGGATAAGTGCAGTGCTTATGAAACAAGTTAGAGCAGGGTCCATGTCTGGTAGTGGCATGCTTTCTGCCCTAGAGTCTGTTTATTTGTTAATGCTTGAAGAAATTTTCCATTCTCAAAACCTCAAAGCTGCTGCCTTCTCGCAGAGCCACAGGAGGCCAATGTAGTGCTGATGAACAAACAGCAGTAGAAAGTCAGGGAAAGGAAAAACACCAAAAGCCAGTCCTGACCTGCTGGCTCATACCATGCTGTCTCCTGGTGCCTAGGGAAGAACAATGCCTGGGGGCAATGTGCAGGGAGCCTGAATCCCAGACTGGCAGTTTCCCTACAGATGGTTCATAGGCCTCAGAAGTATTGCCACAGCATATTGTATAGAAGTCCATCCCGAGAACAGGTTCTTTTCACATACAAGGCAAAAGTGTAATCATTAACGATCCTACAGCTCTGTTACATTAACAAGGGCCATTTGGAACTGGAGTACCAGGGGAGACTATTAGACTGTTTATGAGAAGTGCGATGAGCAAAGTCCTCACCTCCCTGGGAGTTCAAAGAAAAGTTACCAATTAAGCAATCATGAAGCTCCCCCACCCTCACCCCTACCCCCCAGATGGGGTCTCCCCATAGTCCAGCCTAGCCTGGAACTCTATATAGACCAGGCTGGCCTGAATTTCACAGAGATCAGCCTGCCTCTGCTTCCTGAGTACTGGGATTAAAGGGGTGACCACAGGGCAGTCATCAAGTTTTTTCAAAGAATGGTTTAATTAGAAATACGGAAGTTTCTGTTTTATGTTATCATTGCATGGGATGTATGTAGGTCCATGCATGCCACGGTGTGTATGTGGAAGCCAGGGAACAACTGGCTTCTTTCTTTCCACTTTTACATGAGCTCCAGGGACCAGACTGAGGCTATCACTGGCCGACTATCATGGTTACTTATTGAGAAACAGCCTGATGGAAACCATTGGGAACACGAGGATGAGGATGAATTGAAAAAATATGCATGGTTCTGATTTACATAGCATTCCAGTACTGAAGAGAAGCTGGGCGTCTAAACATGCATCTAATAATTGTACAGTTTAAAACCACACCTGGATGGGTGCTGTCAAGGCACATGAAGAGGGGGTGGTGGTCAACAGCACTCTGGTCTACGAAAGGACGTTAGGGCCTAGAAAATAAATGCTGAGTAACAGAATTCCTCAGGAGACATAAATAAATCTCTACTCACTCCAGATAGAGAACCAATGACCGAACAAAAGTAAGGATACCGACAAAATCCTACTTGGTGAGCCAGTTTTATTGGGTTATTTACAGGAATGTGGGTGAAGGGGTATTTACAGGAGCAGAAATGACTGAAAAGACAGCAGTATCACCAAAGCCCACCCCAGCATGGGTGAAGGCTCACAAAAGCTCAATGCAGTTCCTCCACATCAGCTCAGTGGGTTGCAGTCTACGTTTTGCAGGCCCCTTGGCCGGCCTGTGCCTCTTCAAGGCAGCTCGGCCGGTCTCAGTGGCTCTCAGTAGTGGTTGTGGCATATATATAGTTGGGGAGGGGTCTAGTTCATCTGGTCAGGTCAGGGACTTTGTGGAGCATTTTGAGTTCTTTTGCTTCCCCAGCTTCCTGAAGGATGGAATGTTTCACCTCCCTGTCTTAACCAGCTTCCCTCCAAGATGGAAGGTTTTATCTGGGAGGATGTTGCCACACAACAATAAGGCACAGAAGTGATGACCGAATGCAGAGTAGAAGAATGAATACAAAGTCAATGAGGGAAGAAAGACTGGAAAATAGTGGAAAAATGAATGAACGTGGCAAACAGGTACAAGAGTACATGCAGGCACTGCTATTATGATCAGAAACTGATGCATGAAGGAATGAAACTTAATCTGCAGCTAGCAGAAGAAACCTTGCCAGTGGCTGATTGTGAGAGTCCAGTCATTAACTGTCTTTGTCTCATGCTGTAGAATAAAGAAAACAGCATTTATCTTGCCAGATTATGTTATTGCAAACATTTGAAGCCCTTTAGCTTGCTTCTTCGCACACAAGACATTTTGTACTGATCTAATATGATGTGTGAGAAGCAGTGTTTCTCAGTAGTCAAAAGCTAAATGCTTTTCTGGGTTCAAAGCCCAGGTACAATTGTTACAGGCTTTGTGACCTTTAACAAATGACGAAATTTCTAGTATTCGGTTTCTATATCTGTAAAGGAGCACTAATTGAAATACCTCGTTCATGGATTTCCTAGAATCATCAAGGGAGATAGTACATAGGCATGTGAAAGTTTGCTCAAGTTAACCTAGACAAAGCATTTTGTATGTATAAGATGCTGTATCTATACATGTGAACAAGCAGTTAATTTTATTTGTTGGCCTCGCTCTGAATAGAAGAATGAAACTAGATAAAGACCAAAGGCTTTACTTGGAGAAGATTGATGTAGGCCTCTAAAAATTAGTGTTAGCCAGATAAAAGGCTGATAAATTTCCATTGCTATTGTGAAGACTGAGCAGGGTTGTAAGCTCAAGGTGAATATTACAAAAAGGCTGATGCCAGGAGGCAGAGGCAGGCAGATCTCTGGTCTATATAGGAAATTCCAGGCAGACGAGGGCGACAGGAGACCCTCCCTTAAAATATAAATTAAAGACAGGACAGCTGGGCCTACAGGGAGACCCTGTCTCGAAAAGACCAAAAAAAAAAAAATATATATATATATATATATATATATATATATAAATTAAAGAAAAGAAAAGGCTGATAGGAACTGAGGAGATGGCTCAATGGGTAAACTTCTTACTGCACAAGTACAGGGACCTGAGTTCAGACCTCCTGAATGAAAATCAGACAAAGCTGATGCATCTATTTGTAATCCTAGAACTGGAAGGTAAACACAGGAAGGGATCCTTAGGACATGTTGGCCATCTGGTCTACCAAACTGCTAAGCTCTGGGCTAAATGAGAGATCCTGTATTAAAAAATAAAGTAGAGGAGTCATGAGGAATAATAGAACCCAATGTTGACCTTAGGCCTACATACACACATGCACATGAACACACACACTCACAGAGCCTGATATGTTCCTTCTAATGAACACTTTCGTTCTAGGTGTTGCTAGGAGCTGAAAGGAAATAACAGCATCAGCTAGTAAATCAGACATACTTGAGTTCTAAACCATCCCTATTCATTCCTTTTGAGTGGTTTGTATGTTACCTCACTTTACTGAGGTTCAGTACACCAAGCATCTAAAGAAAGGAATAGAACCCTCCCCACAAAGCCATCATGAGGATTAAACAGGGTAATGCATGTGAAGTGCTCTGTTTGACATAATATAGACACCCAATGTTAGCTGTTGTTCTTCTTTATGCTTCATTAAAGTTATAGTGGCAGAAAATGTTAGAATTGCTTCCATAGCAATGATATTGAACAAAAGGTTATGCCATATTGCCGACTCAACAGTGGTTTATACAAAAAAAGTATCATATATGGAATTGGTTACAGAGTTTTATCTCTGCTGAGGACATGTATCAATGAGTAGAGTATTCACTGCATAATCATGAGGGCCTGAGTCCATATCCCCCAAATAAAAATCAGACAAAGCTACATGCACCTGGAATCCCAGCACTGACATTCAAAGACGAGAGGATCCCTGCAGCTTGCTGGCCATTTAGTCTAGCCAGTGAGCTCCAGGCTGTAAGAGCTCTTGTTTGCTCAAAAAAATAAAGTAATTTTGAGAGTTATATATGGTAGTTTCTCAGTAAACCTTCAAAAAATAAATGGGATTTGTGGGAAATTATAGCATTTAGAGAAATACTACATGCACAGCTAATTTTGGTCAAGCCATATAAATGTTTTTTTCATAGTTTTATTAAATATGTTTCACAAATGTAATTTATATATTGCATAGCATTCTATAATGATGTTCTATATAGTTAATTTAACCATTGACATCATTAGGCTTTTAGTATGGGTCAAAATGAATTCATCTTTAAAATACCTAATGTATTCTTAGGATGGGGGTTGTAAAAAACTTGAAAACCTAATTATTTCTATTAAAATACATCTATAAATATAAGAATCCATATTTTGCACATAATAAGAAATTACCAGCCACACCTCACCTGCCTGGAAATACTGTGCAGCAGAGGCAGCCAAATGCCTGTATATCCCAAATCTAATTGGCTATTAGCTCTCTCCTTGGAGGAATAACCCATGGCTGATGCCACAAGCTTACATCCTCTACAGGTTAGGAGATGTTATAAGCCACAGTAAGACCCTGTCATATTTAACAGAAAAAAATGTAATTCATGGATTAACATACCATCCAAACATCTGTGTCTATACCAAAGTAACCTACCATAACAATTAGTACTGTTTAAATACCTATATATCTAATTGCTTGTGCTTCATTAGTAGGATTGAAAGGTTATTCCTGGACAAACTGTCAGCCCATGAAAGGAAACAGCCAGAATTGACCAGAGTCCAAGACAACAGCTCCAGAGAAAGTAGACTGTTTTGCTTCTCATCCACCTGTGCCCCTTTTCTAAGCCTAGGGAACAATCTGCGGAAGAGGGGGCATGGTAGAATGTAAGGGCTGTGATTGGGGTGAATGGTGAAACTACAGCAATATAGTCTGGACACGCATTTGGTCAACTTGATTGAACATACAAGCCCCCCCCCCGCTGGAAGGTGGGACCCATGCGATGTGTGGGTTTGGGCACAACTGCTTGCAAATTGGTTTTACATGAAGGATGCTTCTACTCATAAATTATCACTTATTGTTAAAAAATGAAAAAAAAAACTGAGAGAAAGATGCAGGACAGTTATGGCAGAATGCATGATCTGGGATGGGGTGGGGTGGGGTGGGGGGAAGGGAAAGGGATATATGCCTGAACTGAATTGGAAAATGATGTATGAAATACACAAAGCACCAATTAAAAAGTGGGAAAAAAAAAAGAAATTACATTTGTCAAGAGATATGACAGCCTTGAGGTTTTCTCTCAGATCCATGATCTCTCCAGCCACATGTATTTTGGCTATGTTTATAGTACCACACATGAGTTCCCTCCCATTGAGTGGGCTTTAAGTCCAATTAAGTAGCTGTTGGTTATCCCCAAGATAAAAGTTCCGCTACTGCCCCAATGTGCGTTCCCTTGCCATTCATCATTGTGGTTATTAGGCTTTAAAGCAGGGGTTGGACCATCAGTTGATATTCTCCCTTACCTTAGTGCTCTCCAAAGCCACCACTCATCAAAGAAGCTTCTCTTTCAACAGACAGACAGCGTTCCACAACTGGTCATACACAGAGATTATCTGTGAATTGCCCAAGTCTAAGCGACACATTTAAAATGCAACCTCAAACCGGTCATGGTGGTGCATGCCTTTAATCCTAGCACTTGGGAGGTAGAGGCAGGCAGATCTTTGTGAGTTCATTCAAGTCCAGCCTGGTCTACAGAGCGAATTCCAGGACAGCTGGGGTTACAGGGAGACCCTGTCTCAAAGAAAGACAAAAATAAATAAATAAATAAATAAATAAATAAATAAATAAATAAATAAATGCAACCTCTACACCCAAGGCTCAGGGAGCATAGAACAGAGAGCAAAGACAACACTAATGATTCTCTCAGTTCTCATTAATGAAGCTTCCTCATGCAACAGAGTGCCAGGAGCACAAAAGGTCACAAATAGCCAAAGCATAGAGAATAAGGGTCTGCAGAGTGTGAGTCCTTGAAGAGGACTCCTATAGCCTCCTGGGACCTTCCTCATATGAACCCACAGCAGTAGAGTCACCACGCACAAGGCTTATGCAAACTCAAGCAGACAAAAACCCAGCACACAACTGTGGAAATCAGCAGCAGGCCCCAATCTTAGTTGAAGAATCACTGGTAGCTGATTACTGCTGAGTGAGCAAGGTCTGATCTTCTTAAGAGGAGGGACTCTGTATGGGCGATTAGACCCCAACAGATGAACTTGCACTGAGGGTCGTCTGGGGACACTAGCTTGACATGACGAGCCTTGACACGGATGACAGAATGTATGAATTCCAGTTGGGGGGGGTGCTGTAGGAAAGTGTGGGGTGGGGGATTATTGGGATATTCTGGGAAAAATACACAAAAATTCAATTAAAAGATATATATGTATAATTTAAAAAACAGAAAAAGGAATTCTGTGTTATCATCTTCCATAGAAAAATTGCAAATGCATATTTACAATAAGATATTGCTTGAAGTTTCAGGAAGTTTACAAAGTCCATGGTGCCCACCCATGAACCCCTATCTCCATGGCTTCAAGCCAATACCAATGATATGTGAGTGTGAAGCAAGACAGAGAAGTGCAAAGAACTTACTGGAACAACTGTGGAGAAGAAGAATCTCTAAAAAATCACTGATCATGGGATATTTGAACATTTTCTTTTTTTTTTAATTTTATTTATTTCTGTATGTGTATGAATGTACTGTCTGCATGCAAGTTAGTGCACCTGTATTGTGCAATGCCGCAGAGGTCAGAAGAGGGTGTCAGATTCCCCTGAGACTGGAGTTCTCCTGGAATTGGAGTTTCAGATGGCTCTTGGCCGCCATGTGGGCACTGGGGATCGAACCGGGGTCCTCTGTAAGAACGGTCAGCACTCTTAACCGCTAGGCCATCTCTCGAACATTTTCATAATATGACCTGATTCCACCTCATTCTTATATTTAGCTGAGTCTACATTTTAGATTCCATATTAATGCTCTCTGTAACCTTCACTGAGTAAAATTTAATCCAATGTATTTTCATTATCCATAGTGGCGGAACTGGAGTCTCTGCATGACCCCTACTCACTGTGGGATTGTGTATCTTGGAGACCTAGGACATTCCTGGTACTACTCCTGCTGTCCCTGCCTTCCTTGTGTCTTTCTAATACACCATTTCTTTTTCAAAAACATACAGCATGACTCAGCACTGAATACTGTAGTTACTTAAAAAAGGAAACCATACATAATAATGAAAAAATAAATTCAACACATTTAACATGGAATGCAGCATAAAGATTCATAAACATAAAAGGAAATATTCCCAACATTGGGCTAGGTCTTTTATAATCTGAGAATACAAGGTTTCAACTTGGCCTTTGTGTAGTTCTTACAAGTAAAGATAATAATCACAATGATATCTTTAATATAAAATTTCCAATATAATACTGATTCTACAGGCCAGTTTTGATAGTGTCTAAAAATTTCTGCTAGAGAGCCAATGAGAGATGGCTCAGCAGGTAAAGGTACTTGCAGACAAGACTATTGATTACCTAAGCAACTCCCCACTCCAAACCCATATACAGGAAGGAGAAAAGGAACACATACAAGTTGTCCTCTGATGTCCACATACTGGTTATCACATGCATGCCTGCCCCTCCAGTAAATAAATGTCATGCAAATCTTTGAAAAAAGAATTCAGCCAGGTGTGTTGGTGCACAGCTTTAATCTCAGTACTTGGGAAGCAGAGGCAGGTGGATCTCTATGAGTTCAAGGCCAACCTGGTCTACAGAGTGAGTTCCAGGACAGCTGGGGGATACAGGGAGACCCTGTCTGTCTCAAAAAGACAAAAAAAAAAAAAAAAAAGAAAGAAACAAAGAAAGGAAGGAAGGAAGGAAAGAAGGAAGGAAAAGAAAGGGAAAGGAAAGAAAAGAAAAAAGAATTCTAAGGTCTCAAAATAGAGCAAAAACAGTATCCCTTATTTCTGGTTTTTCATTCTCATCTCTTTTCTTCTGAAGAAAGAACGATACCAAAATGAATGGCAGGAGATGACAGACCCCACACCTGTGTCTACACATTTCTGTGTGCATGTGTATGTGTCTGAGTGTTTAAAAAGTTCTTGATTACTATTGGGCTTCAAATAGTGCTGGAAAATGAAAAGCCGTGGAACACAGTAGTTAAGCAAATAATTGTATTAAAGCCATTTCTTTCCCCCGTAGCTGCACCACCCTTCTCAAGGCTTCCGCTTTGGAACTGTCCGGGAAAGCAGTGCTGAGGATTATGTGCGGCAGAGCTTCCCAGAGATGCACGAGTACATGAGAAGGTACAACGTGCCAGCCACTCCGGATGGAGTACAGCATCTGAAGTGAGTGGCAACCTCTTGGCTCCTAAATGTCCCCAGTGAGGGAGAAAGTATTTGGCTTTTGGTGTTTGTTTTTGTTTTTGTTTTATTTTTCCAAAAGACATGGGCAAAAATTCCTAGTATGCTTTTAGAAATTAACTAATAGAGGGCTGGGGAGATGGCTCAGTCAGTAAAGTGCATATATGTAAGGACCTGAGTTGGCTCCTCATCACAAACCTATTATCCTAGTTCTGGTGAAGTGGAGTCTGGAGGATCACTGGGCCTTCTTGACCAGCCAATCCAGCTAAATCAATGAACCCCAGGTTCAGTGAGAGACCTTGTCTCAAAAAATGGGGGGGGTAATCATTGAGGAAGACACCCATTGTTAACTTCTGGCCTCCACATGCATACACACACACACACACACACACACACACACACACACTCGTACACAAGAAACCCAAGAGACGGCATGGAATAGTGTGCAGGAAATTCAGTAAGTAGATTACAAGTTCCCAGAATAGTCTCCAGTTGTCAGTATCTTTGCTCAAAGGGCTGCTGGGGTCGTTAGTGGATTGGATGGTAAGGGAAGCAAATGTTGGCTTGATATCACCAGAGAAAGCAACAATGCTGAGAAGATCCCACATACAGGGAATGTGGCCAAAGGATAAAGCGTCCCTCAGCAACCCTTCCTTCACAGAGAATCTCTAAGCCTTTGGAATGCCTTGTCGTGCCACAAGGAAATAATTTATCTTAGAGATTTCCTGTGGGAAGGAAGCAAGATAGAAGGCGATGGCTCCTATGTCTGCACCCTCCTCGTCAGAATTTATGAGAAGCAATCAAAGGCAATCACACTGTCGTGGCAGATCATCAGAGCCTGTAATTCAATGAAACCACATGAGAGCCAGTGCAGTCATAGAACTGCTGGTCTAGTCTGCTTAGGAGAAGGGAAACAGGGGCTTCCGTCCACTAAGCATCCTTGCAGGAAGGGGACCTTTCCCCTTTCTCTCCTGCCTGATGGCATCAGCACAATAATTTGTATCCAATCCCCTAATCTCTACCTTGATCTAGCATCAAGAAATCAGTTTCTCCACCATGAGCTATTAGAATCTTCCCAGTAGACAGCAAGTCCTGCTTCCTCAACTTCTTTTTTTTTTAAGAAGCAAAGGAAGTAAATAAAGAATTTCATGGGACATAAGAGCTTTGTGTTCCTCAAGAGCTCTAGTAATAGGCCCCTTAAACGATTTTATAGACTTTTAACTAGAGCTCAGAGAGGAAGCTATGTGCACTTAGATTCACAAAGTTATATATGATGTTTAAGTACTATGAAATGACACTTAATTTTGCAAAAGCATCAAAACATTAGAGTCCCTCTCTGACACAGTTTAGAGCTCCATTGCCTCCCAGATGCTCTCCTCCGTTTCCTCTCCAGGCAATCATGATATGTGAAAGAGAATTAAGATGTCAGGGAGATAGCAACAGCTCCCGGCTAGCTAGCAATAGTTTACAAACAGGGTTCTGCTGGCAGTCAGCATGGCCGAACCACAGCTGCAGTTCCAGCTGCTCTGTTCTATTCCATGGCTTTACCCAAGAAGGCCTTCATCTGATGCTGAGTGTTGGCCACACCCTAGCCTGGAGAGAAACAATCCGCAGAAGAGCAGGCACAGACCAACAGAGCCCAAAGATCATCGTTTCCACAGTTGTCTGACTCATATGGAGCAGAGTCGGGACAAACTTGTGCTTCTGAAATCAACCAGTGCTTCAGGCTAGTTCAAAAACCACAGAGGAATAATAGGTCCTTGATGTCCAAAGAATAGTTCATGTCCCAGCAGCACCTGTCTCAGTTTTGACAAAACAACAAAAAAAGAACATCGGCAACATAGGGCCTTGGGAATTATTGGTTGCAAAAAACTGATTAAAGCTTCAAATTTTTCTGTCGTCCTGTTGTTACTGCAAATATTTATGAAACATTGACTTAGTACCTTGCAGCCCCACCAAAATGCATTCTGATGATGTGAGAGCGGAACTTTGATTGCGGATACATATTTAGGTCAAATTTTTATTTTATTGTCTAGATTCCATTAAAGTGCTTCTAGGACATAATTAACATTCCTTGGCCCTTTTAGGAACTTCTTTGTGCTATGCATCTAGGAAGCGTTTTCATGTTAGTTGAAGTTAAATATCTTAAAATCGAATTATTATAAGCTCAATATAATACCCATAGGGAGGTAGATGCATTCAGAATTGTCTGTTTCACTCCGGGAAGAATGGGAATGGGATGTGGTAGGAATTATTGTCCCCATAGAGAAGTTAATTATTTGTTGTGTGTTCACAGGAGCCCAGGGAACAGTTATCAATTTCTTGCCTAGTTGTGAATCTTACAGGTATCCGTAGGTATTCTTTTTAATTTTTAGTGAGCCTGAGCCATATTCTCCTCTGAGTTTAGAAGCTGCTTCTCTGTATTGAATCTTAACAGCCTCATTCCTAGTTTTAAGAGGACTGGGGCCACAAGAGTATAGAGGAGTTGCCTTTCAAAGCCATTTGAACAACTCACAGAGTATAAAAGCCATCTAGGAGTATAAGAGAAAATATTAACGAAGACAAAAGAGATGAGGGAAGAAAGATGGAAGGGCAGTAAAGGAGAGGATATGATCAAACTATTCGAGGAGTGAAAATATCAGGGCGAAGATGAGAGTGGTAGCTCTTGCCCATAACTCTGCCCTTAGGAAGACTGTGAGTTTGAAACCAGTCTGGGATACATAATGAGTTCTTGTCAGAAAGGAAAGAAAGAAGGAGGGAGGGAGGGAGAGAGGGAGGGAGGGAGAGAGAGAGAGAGAGAGGAGGAGAGAGACGAGAAGAGTAGAAGGATGAGAGAGAGAGGGAGGGAGAAAAAAAAAAAAAAAAAAAAAAAAAAAAGGAGGGGAAGGAGGGAGAGGAAGGAATGAGACTGGTATGCCCATGGGAAGGGCCTCACGCTCTCTTATCAGAATGCCTGTCTTCCTGCTAACCACCACTCAATGAAATGCCAATAAGCCTGAGTCAGCAGCTAGCAAGTTTCTGTTGTCCTTGCTATGAAAGTTCCTGTGCTCTCAACGGAAGCCAACTTTAGGCTTCGTGCATCAAATGTTCTTTCCTTCTTGTTCAATCTTTCGTGATATGCTTATTTTCCTTTCGTCTTCGTACTATCTAGTTCTATTTCTTTACCTTCGGATGTTTATTCTTTCTGTTTTCTGTTTTTTTTTTCTTTATTATTGTAACACACACACACACATTAGAAAAGCTAGACTTTTGCTGTTGGTACTTTTATTCTTTTTCTCCTTGGCCTTAAATATAGAAATGATCCAGAGAAACTAGACGCCTTCATCATGGACAAAGCCCTTCTGGATTATGAAGTGTCGATAGATGCTGACTGCAAGCTGCTCACCGTGGGGAAGCCATTTGCCATTGAAGGTATTAGTCACTCACTCTTGACTCACTTCTGCTCAGGACACATTCCGTTTGCTAACCTTAGCAAGTCATCAGTGCCAAAGTCAGAGGCAGAGAGTGATTCACCTTCCCTTGCTTTCATTCTCGACTTATAAGCACTTAGCCTACTAAGTTGGTGAGGTTAGACCATTCAGTGTTATCAGCTGAACAAAATTACGAAAATTGTTTATTAAAAAAATAATAGTTGTCCCAAATGATGTTGGTTCAAACATCAGGAAGCGGTGGCCATGAGAATCTCAACTTTATTTTTCATGTTGAATCTGTGGTTCTTGTTTTCATTTTGTTTTGTATGAGATCCACGCCTTGGACCTTGCACAACCCCTAGGCAAATGTTAGGACCACTAATGATACCTCCCAGTGTTCTACATATGTATTGTAAATGGGCCCAAATCCTGTAAGGAAATATGGTGTGTACAAAATAGAAAGAGGGGATGGAGAGATGGCTCAGTGGTCAAGAGCACTGGCAGCCCTATGCAGAGGACCCAGTTCAATTCAACCAGCACACCGAAAAAGACACTGAAGTAGGGGCTAACTACCATATCTAGTTCCAGTCATGGGCTCAAGACACTCCTCTCTGACCTCACACGGTCATTGACAACACAAACACACAAAAAAAAAAAAAAAAAAAAAAAAAAAAAAAAAAAAAATAAATAAATAAATAAAATAAGAGGCTGGATAGAGATGGCTCAGGCAGTTAAGAGGAAAACTGAGCTGATATTAGGTCGAAACCAGGTTATCGCATTCCCAGTCATTCCACATGGCAGGCTAACAAACTAAATAAGATAACAACATTTACACAAGCGAATCGGATGGCCCTCTGTCTGTATCTTCACAGGGAACAACTGCCTGACTGACACAAGATGCACTTACACACATATGTAGGCATGAAGCCTCAACACAATAAAATATAAAAAATAAAATGTTTTTAAAATATTTTAAAACTAAAAAAATTATATGATTCCAGACAAAGTTATCCATGTGTGAATATTTTTTTCTGCCTGGTGATGAATCTCATAGGGGTCTGGGGACATTGTTTTTTAGATTTCTGATGAAATTCTCCTCTGAGTTCCAGCTTGAAACAATCCCAGGAGGAGGGGGTTGGGTACTAATGGTCCCATTACCAAGAAGATCTGTTATGTGTTGGTAGATTGGTTATAGAGAGATCCTCCGGAAATCACAATAATTCATTTTGGCCTAACAAAAAAAGCGTCAAAGTACCCATTATATCTGATTTCTAAACATTATAATTAGATTAAAATACTGGGATTTACATTGAAACACTGCATTTCCTAAAACATGTTCTAGTGTTAGGAGAGATAGCTCAGCAGTTAAGAACACTGGCTGCTCTTGCAGAGGACCGGAGTTCAATTCGCGGCACCCATGTGGCACCTAACAACCATCTATAACTCCAGTTCTAGGAGATGCAACTCTCTTCTGACCTCTGTGGGCATGTATTATGGGTACAGACTTCATGTAGAAAGTACATTGCTCGTACACAAAAAAATAAAAAATAATTTTTTAAAAGAGGTGTTCTTACGGTAGTTGGAAAACAAATAAGGAAAAAGTCACCCAATTCTAAGATTTAATACCCTTCAGTACTTTAAACTAAACCTGTTTGAGAACCTAGGATTGCTTTCTCCCAGTGGCAGCAAATTTTGTTTCCAACTAGATGAACCCATCAATCAAACTTCAGTACCAAAGAAGGATTGCTTTGTCAGTATTTTCTCTCATTTTGAACAACTGTTGATATATGGTGTGGATAGTTCAAACCAGCAAGTCTCACATCTCCAAAACCTCTGCTTCCCCTCCCTGACAGTACATGCTGACTCTCTAGACAGCCATGTACACTTGTCACAAAGCACTTTAGCTTAGAAAACAGGAAGATAGATGCTATGGGGTGCTGGAGTCACCAGGTGATCCTCTTTACATGCTACGTATACGCTTGATTTAGTTTAGTCTGGTCCCCCACTGGATGTAAGTAAGGGCTATTAGGGACGTTTCTCAATCTCACAAACACACTAGTTCGTCGGTTTGAGAGGAGAGTAGTGCGTAGCAGACGGCTTTAGCCGTCCTTTGCCCATCAGAGAAGCGATAGTGTCGGGGTGATACGTTGTGGTCTCGTTCGGTCTGGTCCGTGTCGTGCGGTGGGGGAGAGGCGGCGGAGATGGGGATATCTGAAGTCGCGTCAAAAGAGATTAGAGACTGGCAGGCTCAAATATAAAGTACAGCACTTTTGACCATATTTGGCTTTTGAAATATATCTAGTGTAATGCTTGATTCTTCACGGCTTTCTTAGGAGCACAAATGACCCACTCTCCTAGAGATTGAAAATCCGACTGAGAGATACGCTGTAGCAGCATGTCTGTTATATGGAACATATATATATAGACCTATATCTCTTATATAGATCTAGATATCGATATAGATATAGATATAGATTATATATATAGATATATAGATATAGATATAGATATAGATATATCTATATATATATATGGATGTGTGCATTGTGTGCATGGAGAGAGACAGAACAACAAAAACCAATATAATGTTTTAATATAAAGATGAGGAAACCTATTTTATGTGGCATCTAGGTATACAGGAAAGATGTTATATTTTCTGTCCCAGATGCATGGACTAATGAGGTTCCTCCAACCACTAGTGGCTACTAACAATAAGTCATTTGCTGAGGGCATAAGATTGAGGGACTCTATTTTCCACCTTAGTCTCCGAGGGGCAACCCTATCCTGTCAAAAGGCAGTGGGTAAGATGGCTTGTTTGCTTCTGCCGGACCTAGTGCCAGATGCCACACAATTAACTCCCCACTGGCTTCCTGTTTACATTTCCATCTGTGCTCCTGAGACTAAGCGTCTTTTAGGTCCTATCATTCTAGACACAGTTGTTCTCAAAATAAACACAGAATAGCACATGGAAGAGCTCTGCCTATAATACAGCAACAGTAGCAAAGGTTTGAGTAGAGAGAGCATTATCATCACTGTTGGTCTCAGCTCTGAGGGAATGAGATGTGTGATGGTTAGTAATGATCACATCCACTTGACAAGATCTAGAATTGCCTAAGAGAAGGCCTCTGGGCATGTTTGTGAGGGATCGTCTCAATGAGGTTAGCTTCTGGGCACATCTGTAAGGAGTTATCTAGATTGGATTAACTGAGATGGGAGGACTCACCCTAATGTGTGGAGCACCTTTCCACAGGCTGGAGTCTTAATGGCCTAGAAAGGAGAAAACCACCTGAGCGTGACCACTCATCTCTCTCTTCTTTGTGCCATGAAGGCAATGTGACCAAACTCCTTCCATGATGATGTCCCCAACAAGATGGAACACACACTTAAATGATGAGCCAAAATAAACTCTTCCTTAAGTAGCTTTCTTGTCTGGTATTTTGTCTTAGCAACCAGGAAAATAAAGAACACAGAATGCAAATCTGAAAGTTTATTGTAATACTGCCCGTATCAAGTTCACAACCTGGACACAAAAAGTATTAGTCAGCTTTTCATCACTATGACAAACTACTTGGAATGTTCGTTTGGCCTTATAGTTGTAGAGGCTTCAGTCCCTGGTAGTTAAGCTTGATTGTTCCCAGACATATATCCAGGCACAACAATACAACAAGAAGAACAAGAAAAAGCAAAGCTGCTCACTTCATGGTGGCCAGGAAGCAGAGAGCAAGAGAGAAAAAATCCAGGTACAAAATATACCCTTCAGGGGCTGGAGAAATGGCTCAGTAGTTAAGAGCACTGGGTATCCTTGCAGAGGACTAAGGTTTGATTCCCAGCACCCACATGGCAGCTAACAACCATCTGTAACTCCAGTTCTGGGGAAATCTGATGCCTTCTTCTGATCTCCACAGGCATTGCACAGCATGGGTCTACTAACATACATGTAGGCAATACACTCAAATACTTAAAATTAAAAAAAAACAAATAAAATATAGTTTTTTAAATCCCCACAAGCTTCTTCACAGACTTGGGGGAAAAAAATCCTTAAATTCATATGGAAAAACAAAAGACCCCGAATAGCTAAAGCAATCCTGAGTGAAAAAGGCAATACGGCGGGGGGGTTGCTCTACCAGACTTCAAGCTATATTACAGGACCATAGTCATAAAGACAGCCTGGTACTGGCACAAAAACAGGCCCATTGACCAGTGGAACAAAATTGAAGATCCAAACTTGAGTTCACAATTTCAGCCACCTCCATATTTGACAAAGGGGCAAAAAAAAAAAAAAAAACCCTCAGTGGAGGAAGGATAGCATCTTTAGCAAATGGTGCTGGCAAAACTGGATCACCATTTGTAGAAGAACAAAATTAAGCCCCTACCTCTCACCCTCTACAAAAATCAACTCCAAGTGGATCAACATAAAACCTGAAACCCTGAAGGTGATAGAAGAAAAATTTGGTAACAACCTACAAGACATAGGTGTAGGAAAAGACTTTCTAAATCAGACACCAGCTACACAGGAAATAAGGTCAACAGTTGACAAATGGGTCCTCATTAAACGCAAAAGCTCTGTACAGCAAAAGAAACACAAGGAAGTAGAGAGAAAACCCAGAGTGGAGGTCTTCACCAGTGATTCATCTGACAGAGGTTAACCTCCAAAATAAATAGACTACTCAAAAAACAAAGAAGTATGAAAGGACCACTCAAAAGATGGAGCAAAGAGCTGAACAGAGACTTCACAAGTGAGGAGAACCTAAGTGGCTAAGACATCTTAAAAAGTGTTCAACATACGAATAATTAGAAATGCAAATTAAAACCACTCTCAGAATCATCTCACTCTGAATACACTTGCTAAGATCAAGAAACACAAAAGACACCAAAGCGTGGAAGGTTGTGGGGAAAGGGGAACACTCATCCACTGCTGGTGGGAATCTAAACTTATACAACCATTATGGAAAGCAGTTGTGGAGAACCCTTAAAAACTCAAAATGAGCCTACCACCTGACCCTGCAATACCACCTGTGTATATACCCACAGACTCATCTACTGCAAAGACACATGCAATCCATGTTTATTGCAGCTCTCTTCACAATAGTGAAAAGCTGGAACCAGCCCCAATTCCCCTCAACTGATGAGTAGATGACAAAAATGTGGTACATCTACACAATAGAGTAAAGATGACATCATGAACTTTTCAGGTAAATGGATGGAACATAAAGCCATTATGCTAATGAAGTAACACAGTCAAAAAGAAAACAAGTGGCAAATGGTTCCCTTATTTGTGGAATAAACACCAAATCCCCGATAAAAGGCAAGCTGAACAACATAATTGTTATATTTCTGTTTATCTGAAAGCAACTTGTAATTGTTATAATGTAAATCTTCTAAACGCTCCAGAATCAATCCACCACTTACTTTCAGACTACTTAATTAATGTATATGCGTGGAAAGAAGTAAATGCATATTTTAGAGTAATATAAAATTAAAGGAAGAACATGTGAATTTCTAAACATAAAAAAAGGCTGAGAGAACGATGCAGGATAGTTACGGCAGAGTGCCTGATCTAGGGTGGGGTGGGGGGAAGGGAAAGGGGAATATGTCTAAACCGAACTGAGAAATGATGTCTGAAATACACAAAACATCAATAAAAGCATTATTTAAAAAAAAATAGAAAGATGACATTATGAACTTTGCAGGTAAATGGATGGAGCTCAAAGTCATTATGCTAAGTAAAGTAACACAGTCCCAGAAAAACAAAGGGCAAATGGTTTCCCTCATTTGTGAATGCTAACACCAAATCCCCCAGATGAAAGGCAAGCTGAACAACATTATGGTTATATTTCTGTTTATCTGAAAGCAACTATGTTGTTATAATGTAAATCTCTCAACAGGCTCTAGAATCCACCCACCACTTATTTTCAGACTCTGAAATTACTGTATATTTGTAGAGAATATGTATCCATATTTTAGAGTAATATAAAAATTAATGGAGGAGAATGTGAATTCCTAATCATTAAAAAAAAGACTGAGAGAAAGATGCAGGACAGCAGAATGCATGATCTGGGGTGGGGTAGGGGGAAGGGAAAAGGGAATATGCCTAAACTGAATTGAAAAATGATGTCTGAAATACACAAAACATCAATAAAAGCACACAAAAAAACCTACAACCCTGAGCAAAAAGAGTAATGCAGGGGAAATTACTATACCAGATTTCAAACTATATTACACAACTATAGTTATAAAAACAGCATGGTACTGGCACAAAAATAGACCTTTAGATCACTGGAACAAAATTGAAGACGCAGTCTTGAGTACATGCAATTTCAGCCACCTGATATTTGACAAAGGGGCTGAGAACATTCAAATGGAGGAAAGGCAGTATCTTCAGCAAATGGTTCTGGCAAAACTGGATCACCACTTGTAGAAGTATGAAGCTAACCCCTACCTTTCACCTTGCTCAAAAGTCAATTCTAGATGAATCAAAGACCTCAATGTGGAAATCTGAAAATGTTAGAAGAAAACATTGGTAGTAACCTACAAGATATAGGTGTAGGAAAAGACTTTCTAGATCAGACAGTAGTTGCACAGGAAACAATCAACAATGGGACCTCATTAAACTAAAAAGCTTCTGTACAGCAAAAGATGCAGTCAAGGCAATGAAGAGAAAACCCATAGACTGGGAGGAACTCTTCACCAGTGACACATCTGAAAGAGGTTTAACATCCAAAATAAATAAACTACTCAAAAAACAGAGGACCAAGAAAACAAATGACCCAGTTAAAAGATGGACTAAAGAGCTGAACAGAGACTTCTCAACAGAAGAAATAAAGATGGCTGAGAAACATCTTAAAAAGTGTTCAATATTATTAGTAATTAAGGAAATGCAACTTAAAACCACTTACAATGTAAGATTTTATCTTACATTGGTAAGGCTGGCTATGATCAAGAAAACAAATGATACCAAATGCTGGAGAGGGTGTGGGGAAAGGGTTTCTCATTCACTGCTGGTGGGAATGTAAATTCATGCAGCCCCTATGGAAAGCAGTTTGGAGAATTCTTAAAAGACTAAAAATGAACCTACCATTTGATCCAGCCATACCACAACTTGTTGTATACCCAGAGGATCCATCCTATAGCAGAGATACATGCACAATCATGTTTATTGCTTTTTTCACAATAGCAAAGACCTGAAACAACCCAAGCGTCCCTCAACTGATGAGTGGAGTTCTATATAGCAGTAAAGAAAGATGACATCATGAATTTTACAGGTAAATGAATGGAGCTAGAAGCTGTTATGCTAAGTGAAGTAACACAGTCTTGGAAAATCAAATGATGTAGGTGTTCCTTGTGTGTGGATCCTAGCACCAAATCGTAATATTTATTACAACCTCTGTTCTAGATGTAAATCAGGTGGAATTGTAGCTTCTACCTTCAAAGGAGAAAAGGTTCTTCAACTCCTTCAAAGGAGCCACATTCCTTCCTTGCTCTGTGTATTTGGTTTCCTGTCTCCCTTCGTTGTGACACACTTTTCCTTTGTTCCTTGGCCAAGGAAAGATCTGCCTCCTCTCTCACTACTAGCTTGAGCTGCTAACATCTCTTGTTGTATCTTTTCCAAACTTCCAATGTTTAATAGTTAGCTTCTCCATGACCTTTTTGTTTGTATTTTATTTAGAACAATGCTCCCTACCAAAGCTGTGTCTGAAGTATGGCAGTCATGAGATTAGCATAAATATCCTGCGGGAGGGAAGGATTATAAGTAAAATATCATTTGTAAAAGCCACATGTTCTACCCCCTTCCATTCCATGTATATTAATGTTTGAACGCACCAATGAACTTGTGCATGCATTCTTTAAATAAATCCCGAGTGCTGAGGAATATGTATAGAACCTATTAATTACTGTCTCTGTAATGCATGAGATCAGAAAATTAAAGAAAATGTGGCCATCCCCTAAAAAAAAAAAAAACACTATACCCTTAAGACACTATACCCTCTTCCAACAGAACAGCCCAACCTCCTTGTGTGAAGTTTCCAGCATCACACAATAGCATGTTAAGCTGTGAGACCATAAATGGATGAATCCACTCATGATATCAGAGCCTTCATGCTCCAGGCACCTCCCGAGTGCCCTACCTCTGAACAGTGCTGCTTTGGCGACCAACTCTTCAACATACACTCTCTCAGGGAACATTTAAGATGCAAACTACCACATGGAACTTGGAAAATACAAAGTAATTCTATTCATAAATTATATACAAAAGGGAAAAAACACCAGTGAAGACAATTAAAATAGCTGGCAATTGCCTGCCTACCTTATATAAGGTCTTGAGTTCAATCCCAAGCATTGCAAAAAAAAAAGGGGGGGGGGATCCTAGTAAGTTTCAGATGCTGATTTGCTGTTGTTGTTTTGGTTTTTTGAGATTAGAATCTCATATAGCTTAGGCTAGCTTCAAACTAGCCTAGGCTATTTGAGGTTCTTGTTGTCTTGAACTTGTGATCTTCCTCCCACCTACTGAGTACTGGAATTACAGGCATGCATTACTATGCCTGGTTTAAATGCTGATTTTGTTTAAATGTTAATCTCAAAGATTTCTTAGGAAAAATATTTCCATCTTGTACTTTCATTTTTAATTAAAAGTTTAAAATGTCATGGTTTTCTTTAACAAAAAGTTGCTTCTGACTAGTAACTGTCCATTTAGCACGCGAGGAGCATTGTAGATGCCTATCCAAATCTCTTCATAGGCTCTGGTGCAATGCTAGCCATGTAGTGATTGTGTGATAACTGATATATTACCAATTATGTAAGTCATGAGTTTAAACTTGAAGTACACTTTTCACTTACTAATGTAGTAAATCAAATGCATACTGAGTTTGCACATACTTTTCCAAGTGTTTAAATAACTTCAGGAGCTTAGGGGAAAGAGAGTTTATTTATTCCTCATGCTTAATATACGTTCACTCGCTCGACAAAATATTGATAGCACACTAACTCAGTGTGCCCACTACTGTCTTCTCAATGTTCCAGCTACCCCAGATTCACATGCTGACACCTAACTCCCACTGTGATAATATAGGGAAATGATTATATCATTGAGGATTCTCCTTTAAAAAAATAAGACTGGGAGCTGGGCGTGGTGGTGCACGCCTTTAATCCTAGCACTCGGGAGGCAGAGGTAGGCGGATCTCTGTGAGTTCAAGGCCAGTCTGGTCTACAGAGTGAGTTCCAGGACAGCTGGGGCGACAGGGAGACCCTGTCTCAAAAAGGCCAAAAATAAATAAATAAAATAAATAAATATTAAAAATTAAAAGAGAGTACTGGATGCTCTTGCAGAGGCCCTGCATGTTGAGGAACTACCATCCTTAACTCCAGTTCCAAGGGAATCTGATGCCCTCTTCTGGTCCCTGTGGGCATTGCTTGCATAGGTTCACTTACGTATATGCAAGCAAAACACATACATAAAAATAAACCAATAAAAAAAAATTTTAAAGGCCATAAAGATGTATTGAGTAGACACATGTATTAGGGAGACCCCGGGGAGTGGATATGATCAAGATACATTGTATGCAGGTATAAAATTTTCAAAGGCTAAAATAGTTATTTTAAAACATCTATTACCAGTTTAAGGTCTCCTGGAAAGTGTTTGTTCAAATGAAATGCCATGTATCAGAGGCACAAAGACATATTGTGTTCTTGAGAACAAAAAAGGAAAGCGTTAAGATAAAATGAATGCATGTCCTAGATGTATGCATTGGAGTTAGCAACAATAAAGGCCAAGCAGGGAAAAGGACTAATGTGACTGCACAGTAATGATGCATGACCTTTCAGCCAATAGAACTTTTCCTGTTTCTGAGCTGTTCTTTCACTGGTTTTCCAGAGATTATTTAATATAGTACTTACTGCACTACCTCTAGAGTCTGGTACTTAGATTGAAATAGAATTGCGTAGCCGGGCATGGTGGCACACGCCTTTAATCCTAGCACTTGGGAGGCAGAGGCAGGCAAATCTTTGTGAGTTCAAGGCCAGCCTGGTGTACAGAGCGAGTACCAGGCCAGCTGGGGCTACAGGGAGACCCTGTCTTGAAAAGACCAAAAAAATAAATAAATAAATAGAATTGTGGTCACTAACTGGCAAGCATCACAATATGCTCTGACAGTTCCTCCTCTGCATAGTGAAGATATGAAATGAACATCTAGCCTTGAGTTGTCTTGAAAATTCAGTAAAATAGTACATGTAAAGCATGTGGAAACATGCCTGGCACATAGGAGGTGCTCAATAAATTGTCAGTGTTCAGTATATTCATTCCTAAGTTGAGAACAATGCATGACAAAACTCCACCCAAGATAGCTTTCATGGATCTCAGCTTCTCCGAGCACTTCTCTCCCCAACTTGATGTGCTAGAGGTAAGGGAAACCCATTTTTCAAGACCTCTTTCCGGTCTTGGGATTACTACAGTGCGCCTGCCACCATTGTTTCAGAGTAGCCAAATACGGTGTTCCAAGGTCAGTCTGCAAAACCAAATGACTCTTTGTTCCTGGGGCTTTATTTTTAAAATACTATCTGAGTTCTTATTTTCAAAGCATCTATTTTCAAACCATATATTGGAAAGATATTTTTAGTCTATGAATTTCTAACTATACATTTGGTAGTCAAAATAAATTTCCACTACTCTTAGCTGAGTAAAGCTGATTTATCCATAGTGGAAAGATCAGGATTCTATTCTGAAAATTGTTCTCTTGGGCTATTAAGCTGTATCCAATTTCCAGGGTGCCTGATGCCTTCATCTTTAGGGTTGAAGGATTCCATTTTGCTTCATCCATCAACCACAGAATAGTCAGGCCTGTCTTTACGGCAAAGCCCTGTTTCTAATGATAATTTAGGCAGACTAAGTTGAGTCAGCAATCTAAAAATATGAATTCTTTGACCAATGAACACAATCAAATTTGAAAAGCAACTGGTAAAATAATAGATATGATAGAAATGAAGTTTTCAAGGTTTTATCATTTTATGTTTCTGAATAAAATGTTTTTTTAGCTTTTACCAAATATCTCCTCTCATGAACATATAATTTTATTCAGCCCTTCATTCCACACGCATAGGTTGCTTTAATTAGTTAACTATTATTAATGCCAGAAATAATTAAAACATCAATATCTAATATATGTTCTAAAATAAAACATTGAAAGGATATAAATCTATTTTTAACTTTCCATTGCAAATTAATCTTGGGATGATGGAGTAGACTGATCTAATATTCATTATTTCCTGGGCAACAATTTTTTATAAATGTCTGTGTAACTTCAACATAGCCTTCCCTTAGGGAATCTTAATGCTTCTGTTATTTTGCCAAACTTCTATTCTTAGAATATATAGATTTATTTTAAGTTGTAATTTCAAATTTTTCAAACTTTCTTATTATATACTTTGGTCTCCTCTACTTAAAACATTACTATCACAAATCATTATACACCAGGTGTGGTGGTGCAGGCCTTTAATCCCAGCACTTGGGAGGCAGAAGCAGGCCGATCTCTGTGAGTTCAAGGCCAGTCTGCTTTACAGAGAGAGTTCCAGGACAGCTAGGGCTACAGGGAGACCCTGTCTCAAAAAACATCAGTCTACAACGCCTCTCACTTCCTTTCATACAGGGGCAGTTTCCCTTGTCCTCTGAACTCCCATAGAAAGTTCTTTCTCATTGTGTCCTACTTGTTATACATTACCTGTATTGAATTTATGCCTCGCTTATCTTTTTTCCAAGAAAACTCATGTAACTTTCCACCCTGCTGCACAACTGATGTATGTGGCATTTCCACATGACTCCATAAGCCTCCTACAGATGCTTAGACACCTCCATTAGCACTTGACTGAGAGCCTGGCACAGAATAAGCATTATGCATGTTTGCAGGACTAATAAGTAGATGAAGAGGAGTGAAGTTGGTGCCTCCGATAAAAATGAAAACTATTCTGCCGTTATTACACTAATGTGAGTGGGAATTATTAAGAGGATTTTTAGGAAGAGCTATGTAATTAGTGAAGGCCCTTGCTAATTTTCTGACATGCATTCATTTCAAACTAGGTCTATTCTTTTTAAATAGTTTTTAATTCATTATTCTATTTTTATGCGTATGACTGTTTTGCCTGAACATCTGTAAGTGCACTACATGCTTGCAATACCTGATAGAAGCCAAGAGAAAGTATTTGATCCCCTGGAACTGAAACCACAGATAGTCGTTAGCTACCATGTGTGTGCCAGCACTCACACCCAGTTCCTCTGGAAGAACATCAAGTGTTCTTAACTGCTGAGCCATCTTGAGCCCCAGCTAGGGGGCTCTTATCAATTCTTATATTCTCCGCAGAATTTACTGAAATGTCTATAAACAAAGTCTACCCACGAACAGAAATTTTTTGTGCGTC
This sequence comes from Rhizomys pruinosus, assembly GCA_009823505.1. Lineage (NCBI taxonomy): Eukaryota > Metazoa > Chordata > Mammalia > Rodentia > Spalacidae > Rhizomys > Rhizomys pruinosus. The sequence goes on along the minus strand of VZQC01009272.1, from coordinate 21,205 downwards.
TGATGAAAACAAAAACCTATTTTTGAAGACTGCTTCTTTTTTTTAAATTTTACTATTATTACTTTATATGTGTATCTCTGTGTGTATGCCACATGTGTGTGGGTGCTCATGGAGAACAGAAGAAGGTGTCAGATCCCCAAGAGTTGTAGTTACAGGAAACTGTGAGCCACCCAACATGGGTGATGGGAACCAAACTCAGGTCCTCTGGAAGAGCAGCAATTGTACTCTTAACGGCTGAGCCACCTCTCCAGCCCCAAGACTAGTTTCTTTTTTTCTTCTTTTATTTGTTTATTTCTTAAGGGATTCTACAATATAATAGCACAGTTGTTTTCAGATAACATTGATGTTACTCAGTTTGCCATACAATTAGGCAATTGGTGCATTTTTTTGAAGTGAGCCAAATTATTAAGCATTAGTAATGAATGTAAGTAAATTCATGATAAACCAAATTTGCAAGTAATCTATGTCCAAATTTGAACAACCCAGGTTTTCCCATAGTCCAGTTAGAGATGCTTGTATGCACAGGCCTGTTGATCAATTAGGAGTCCAGTCTATATTGCTGTACTCTCACGATTCACCCCAATCTCTCCACAGCCCTTACAATTCATACCATGCCTCCTCTTCCACAAGTTTGTTCCCCTAGAGCTTTTGGAAAGGGGCCACAAGTGGGTGAGAAGCAAAACATATATTTTCTCTGGAGATATGCATTTTGGACTCTAGTTCTGTTCAGGTTGTGTTTCCCCCGCAGGGGTTTGCAGCTTATCAGAATACCCTTTTTAATCCTGCTAACAAACAAACAAGAAAAATTTGATTGTACAGGCATTTAAAGCATATTATTAGGGCAAGCTAAGCCGTGATATAAGACACAGATGCTTGGAATTGGTAGCATAACACAAACTGTGTTTCTCTAAAGATGACAAGTTTCCTTGTGGCTTATAATCTCCTCTCTAACCACGTAGAAGACTAATAACTGGTGGGCATCTGCTGTGAGTTATATCCTCCCCCAAGGAGAGAGCTAATAGCTTTAGTTTGGGGATATATATAGAGCACATGGCTGCCACTTGCACAGTATCTCCAGGTGGTTGAGGTGTGCTGATGACTGACAGAGGAGTCTTGCTTGTCCCAAGGAACCAATATGTGCTGTATGTTTATTGGCCTTTGGTAACCCTCTCTGGCATTTCAGTAGCCAATCGTACATTAGCAAGTGACATCTGAACATGTTTTTTTATGCTCACACCAGGTCTTCGACAACAGGGACTTACTCCTTTCTCCGTGCATATATCCCACTTATAGGCAAAAGGCCTTTATAGATGGTGGGGGCTGGAATCCCCTAGCCAACATCTCCTATGGCAGAATAATTCATTGCTGATATCAGGCATTTCCTGTATTAATATATGTTTGCTTAATTACACAGCTTTAAAGACGTTTACACTTGAATTTGGGCTCTAGATAGAGATTAGTCCTTTCACACGTTTCCCCATATCCTTCAGTCCATTAAAAGGGTAGTTATACTGTTTTATAAGAAATTTACATAAAAACAGTTGGCTTCTATTTACAGTTTGGGATGAGTTCTTACCATCATGTTTTTTCTTTTACCATAAGGGGAGAGGTAGGAAGGTTTCTCATATCTGGAAGGTAAACTTCACTAGGGGCCCATTATAAAACAGGTAACCCAATAGAAGTAGAGAAGATGATCAGTGTCTGTGACTCGGGAAGTCTGAGGTTTCCTCTTTTTTAATGTTTCAGTGGGTCAACCTCTACTGGCTGGCATTTCCTCAGTCCAATCCTGAACAGCCAAAATTGTACATTTCAGGCATTTAGATTGGTGTTTTACCTGTGGGAACATACAATCTCCTCCCAATTGTTATTTCAAATTCAAAAATTTAAATTTATCATAGAGGTTTGGAACACAGAGTTTTCATTTGTAATCCAGAAGGGATACTACTAGCCAACCTCCCACCACTCCTTCGTTTGTTTCTTTAAATTTTAATTTTTGACCTATGAGATGCCTAAGTTGTATTCACATACCATAGAACAGGAAGCCAAGGCATAAAGCTTCATAAATTTAACCCAACAGTATCATCATGACGATGCTATACTATGTGGGCAGTATAAACTTAAACGTTAATTACTTCTAAATTTGTCCACAAGTAAATAAAAGTGTTACAAGGACCATTTGTGGTACCTAACTCCAAAGTTAGTTTGATTGGAAAGTTCAATACAAATTTAATAAATAAACAATTAACATGTTTATAAGTCCCAATTAGTTTAAAATTATTACCATTTTCCACCAACCCTACACCAAATTTAACCTAATCGAAACATTCCACTAAGCTTAAATTATCCTATACTTGTGGATATACTTGGCAGAGTTGAGTACTCTGCCAATAAATTTTACCCAATATACACTTTCTTGCTCTTTAAAGCTATATGACTAGGACTAGACTTCAGAGAAATCAGTCCAATTAACTTATATGTGTTCATTTTTGTATTTCTGTGTAAATCTCTACTGAAATACCTCTCGTAAGAAATATAGGTTATTTTTTACGTAACCCTTTTAAACTGCGAAACCTTACAGAGTGGATTTTAATATATCTTCCTCCAGGCTCTTGGCCTTCTTCAGGCCTGGCAAAAACCTGCTTGTAAAGATTTGTGCAGTATCTAGCTCCCTTTGTATTTTATCTATTTTGTATGAATACAAGCATCCTTCATGTAAAACCAATTTTTGCAAGCAGTTGTGCCCCAACCCAAAAGCCCAAGGAATCCCAACCATCCATGTGGAGGGGCGCTTTATGTACAATCAAGTCGATCAAAATAAATTTCCAATCTATATATGCTGTAGTTTTAGGCATTACCCCAGCGCAAGCCCTTAACATTCTACCATGCCCCTCTCAGCAGATTGTGTCCTAGGCTCGAAAAGGGGCCACAGGTGATAAGAAAAGCAGAACAGAAACGGTCTACTTTCTTTGGAAGTGTCATTTTGGACTCTGATCAGTTTCTGGCTGTTTTCCTTTCATGGCTGACATTTGTCCAGGAAAACCTTTCATCCTACTAATGAAGCACAAGTGATTAGATATATAGGTATTTAAATAGTGCTAATTCTTATGAGATAGTTTACTTTGGTATAGACAACAGATGTTTTTTTTTTTTTTTGTATGTTTCTTTATTTGTTTTTCTTAAAAGATGACAAGGTCTACTGTGGGCTTATAACATCTCCTAATCCTAGAGGATGTTAAGCTTGTGGCAATCATCCATGAGTTATTCACGCAAGGAAGAGGCTAATAGCCCAATTAGATTTGGGATATAATAGCCATATGGCTGCCACTGCTGCAATCGCCAAGCAGTAGAGGTGTAGCGCTGATGTGAAGATTCTTGCTTGACTCAAGGAGACAATATTTTGCTTATTGGTTCACAGGGGCCTTTGGTAACAGTCTCTTATTTCCAAGAACAACTGTACACTTGCAAGTGTGGTGCTAATACAACCTTCCCAATGTCTTATATCATGTCTTACGACAGCAGGCCATTATTCCACTCTCTTCTTTGCAGGTAACCGTTACAGGCAAGAAGCTTTACCGCCTTTGGGGGGGGGCTTAATCCCATGCCAACACTCCTTGGCAGAATAATCCATTGCTGATATCAGAGCTCTCCTGTATAAATATTTTGCTATAGGCAACAGCTTAAGAGACTTTAGTATTATATTTGGGTTCTGAATAGAGAATAAATCCTTTTCAATCTTATGGTCCTATTAGTCATTAAAGAAACCAGTTGAACCAGTTTTATAAGAGATTAATCTATAACTCATGCTCTACTTTACAAGTAGAGGAATGTACCTCATTAACCACCCTGTTTTTCTTTGTTCTAGAAAAAAGGTAAGGAAGTCTCTCATATCAAACTGTGCACAACCTAGAAGGTAAGTTTCATTAGGAATCACTATAAACAGTTGTTACAAATATAATCCACGAGAGATGTTTGATGACCTGTAGCAGTCTGAGGCATTTTCTTCCTTATTAGGTTAAATAAGCCAACTTCTCTGCGTTATTTCTTGGTACAACCTACACAATGCCAGTGCTGTATCTTTTCTTTCTCACAGCTTTAAATTGGTGACATTTTGACACTGTTGGACATACAAATTTTTCTCATAGTGTAGTTTTAAGATTAAAATTGAAAAGTTTTTTACAAAAGGTTTAATGTATAACTGTAATCCCCCTTTTTTTTATTTAAGGTTTTTATTTTTTGACCCATGAGTCCGCAAAAAAGCAGTTGTTAGTACACATACCTATAGGCAGGAATCAAGGTATAAATTCATTACATTTATCAAGATGTTTTGGGTGACTGTATGTTGTTAAGTTGGGAGCAAATAAATTCCTTAAGTTAAATATCCTACAAGGAGAAAAGAGAATGTTAAAAGATGATACTGTATAGGACACAAAAATTGTTTAGAGAACATATTGTATATTAATCCCAAATTGTTAAGGATCCTAGAAACCAGTAATTTTTGTGTTTGAGATAAGGAGGCCCGAACGCTCCGGATCCTGGAAAGCTGATGTGACGTCCGGTTGTCAAAGATCATCTCTATGCCAGTTTCTAGATAAAGCAGTGGCCGGCCATGCCAAACAGTATTTAAGGATTCGTAATAGAAAGACCCTGCTTCCCGCGCTCCACCCTCGGTACAAGGGTGTTAGTCAGTTTCTGATGCTCTTTCGTTCTCTACTTTTGTTTTAGATATGAGTCCTCTAAGAATTTAGTCAATGGTCTAGTGACGCAGCTCCAGCTGTGGGAGACCATCTCATTATGATTCATGGACTGCATTATACTTCACAAATATCACATCCTTGCTTCCCAGTGCTAGCATTTAGACTGCCACCATCCGGATCAGAATGTTCTTAAATAACTTAATGAACTATAGAACCTTCCCTTGCGCCACATACCCACCCCTCGATCACCAGTTCAGTCAGTTTCGATGGAGTGCGCTCTTTAATGCATCCTCCAAGAATTTTACTGGTTTGACCTGATCGAAGATAAATCTCAGTCTACGTGTTCACTAGATAAAATTCGCACCTTAATGCAAGTTAGTGATGACTTATGAACTCCTTGACTGTAACCATCACATATCAACCGCATGGGGCATGTGTGTTTGGAGACGAGTGCAACAGCTGTGCATGTATTCTTGCAGTAAGATGAGTCTTGTGGGTATATACCAGAGAGTGGTATGAGCGGGTCAAATGGCAAGCTCATTTGAGTCTTTCTAGGGTGCTCCACACTGCTTTCCATAGTGGCTGACAAGTTTAACATTCCCACCAGCAAATGGATGAGGTTCCCCTTTCCTCACAACCCTCAGCAACTTTGGTATCATTTGTTTTCTGATCCTGGCCAGCCAAGACTAGTTTCTTAATGAACTAATTGCCTGACTTGGGAAGATGGTATCCACATTGTTATAGAGATTAGGCCTGTACTGGATTGGAAGAATTTGGTCAAATATTCCCTTGACTTGTATTAGATATAGTAGCATAAGCACTCATTTTTAAAACCAAACAGACCTACTTTCAAACACTAACCTTGCCAGCTACTAACTGTGTTATGTTCACTCTTTTTAGGTATTCCCTATTCAATCATGGGTCCATAGATAGCTACATGGGGAATATGTCAGCACACAAAAGACTCAAAATATCCTAGGCATTCTTATCAGAATCCCAGAGTGATTTAACTGAACTGTGTGTCACAATCTAGCACACAGCTTTGGTCTAATGCATAATTTAACACAGTTGGGTAAAATATGCTAATATTTAAGAGCACTCGAGAATAGCACAGAAGGCCCTTGATAAATATCAGAAGTTGTTACTGTTGAAAACTATTGCTTCATTGGGGAAAATGCATTATTAACAGCCAGCAAACCTGCCGGACCCAACCTAACTGTCCTGATGCATCAACCCATTCCTGCCCTGCAGTTTCAAATCCTCCCCCACTATGTTCTTAATGCACTATTTCTTCTCCCTCATGATGGTTGTTGGCAATTATAATGAAATAACCTTTATGCAGCATACAGTTTAATATGTCTGCACACTACCGTGTACAGGCTTAGCACAGTGCCCATTTACTCAGTATTTACTGGATGAATGAATGAATAGATAGATGCACAGTGAGTCAGTGGATTGTTAACCATTATTATACCTGTGCCTTATCTTGTGCCTGGCATGGTAATAAATATTGAATAAATGTGTGTGAAACTGAATTATCAGTGCCATTCATTACATATTTAGAGAAATTTTTTAACTTCCTTAAAAACTTATCCATAAGCTAAAGAGATGGCTCAGCTGTTAAGAGCTCTTACTGTTCTTGCAGAGGACCTGGGTTCAGCTTCCAGCACCCACATCACATGGCTCACAACCACCTGTAACTCCAGTTCCAGGGAATCTGACAATGCACCTTCTGGCCTCCATGGACACTACATTCACACCAATATGCATGCACAATACATATATACAAATACACAT
>VZQC01009272.1:0-12278 GCA_009823505.1 Rhizomys pruinosus | reverse complement strand
TCTTATTAAAAAGTAAACCAAAAAATTAAGCTAGTCTTCTGCATCAACTTAACAAAAATAAAAATGTCATAAGCCAAAGAATAGAGTTAATCTAGAAGATGGATTCTGGGAAAGGAGGCTAGGGAATCTCCGACCTAGCAAAACCTTAGTGACTGCTTCTCAGAGACATCTTGAAGAGAAGGGCAGAAGATCTTAAAATGGTTCGAGGATACACTATGTATGTGCCTCTGCTTTTCATCTCATCTACTCAGAGATGCAGCTGGCCTGGGGGTAACCATTGCTATGAATATCTTTGAGTTGTTTGAAGGAAGTAGAGTATACTAACCATGCCCTCGTTACAAGATCTTATGGCAGCATCACACAGGTATGGATGCAATCCCTCAGAAACAGTACAAAAATTCATGTGAGGTTATATTTTCTCCTAGGATATGGCATTGGTCTCCCTCCCAACTCTCCACTGACCTCCAATATATCTGAGCTCATCAGTCAGTATAAGTCACACGGGTTTATGGATGTGCTGCATGACAAGTGGTACAAAGTCGTTCCCTGCGGCAAGAGAAGCTTCGCTGTCACTGAGGTATGGAAAGACTACTGATTAGTTGATGCTTTGCATAATTTCCCCTTGAAAACTATAAAGGTATGCTGTTACTTGTGCTTCCTGATAAATAATTTACCACGATGCTCCATGGTATTTAGATAACCTGAATTTACTTGATTCCTACAATAATGTTCAGTGAAATATGTTTGCCTTAGATTTAAATGTGATGCTGTTTTATGGGTAAAAATATATAAATGTCTATCTACATATTTTTTACAAATCTGTAAGTGCCGAAGAAATGTTTCTAAATAACAATAGTATACAGGACCAATGTGGACAATGTTTGTTTTAAGCATCAATTGCTTGTCCTGATGTGGAACTTACAGCATGCTTAGCAATCCAACTTCAATAAGTCCTTTGTTGGTTTAAAATCTTGACATGCGGGCTGGAGAGATGGCCTAGCGGTTAAGAGCGCCGACTGCTCTTACAGAGGACCTGGGTTTGATCCCCAGCACCCACATGGCGGCCAAGAACCATCTGAAACTCCAATTCCAGGAGAACTCCAGTTCCAGGGGAATCCGATACCCTCTTCTGACCTCCTCGGCATTGCACGACACAGGTGCACAAACTTGCGTGCAGACAGTACATTCATACACATACAGAAATAAATAAAATTAATAATAAAAATTTTTTTTTAAATCTTGACATGCTTTAACAGTAACCGATAAATTATAGAATAACAGCTTTCCAAAACTGTAGGTGACCAATGCTCTTTTAGAGCTGGGAAACTAAGGCCCAGAGATGCTAAATAATTGGTGGGCAAAGGCATGTGAATAATCAAAATCTGCTGCTTTCCGTTGCAAAATTATGTCTTTACAAAGTAATCGGAGAGAAGTCCACAAAATACAATTCAATTAGGATGATTAAAGTCAGAGTCTGGAAGTGTAACCAGGGGAGGGGCATGGGCCGAAATACTTAAAAAGAAGAGCCGAGGCCATTCTGACATTAGAAAAGACAAAAAATAAACAAAACAACCACACACTTAGACAAAAATACTTAGTAATTGATCCAAATGCCTCTTTTTGGCAAGAATTCCCAACAGAACCCATCGCCCTTCTGTTGGACCTCTCTTGAATTTCCTGCAGGCTCCTCAAATTTCAGTCGTCAGAAACTGAAGCCTTAATGTTCTGTCCTTGCTTGGCTTTCCTTTCTGGGCTTGGCTTCCTGGTGGTGTATCTCATGCCCCTAGCCACTCACTCTGCAGACTGGAAGGATGGTTACTGCCTCTCACGGCCCCTTTTGCAACCATCCAAAGCCACTGCTTCTATAAAAATCGGTCCCATCCACTGTCATCTCCAGCATCATCACTCCATCTGTGTGTCTCTCTCACCTGGCTTATTATAAAGGTCTGCTAACTGGTCTTTCACACGTCAGCCTTCCTCCAGTTGTTTTCCATTTGGCAGTTCTCGCTTTTGCTAGAAGCCTGCACTAGACAGCCAAGTCACTCGGGGAAAAATCTGTGATGTTGGCGTGACCTGTGGGATCTTCCCGGGCCACTCCTCAGCCCTCTCTCATGGCAGGCACATTCTGGTTCACTTCAGCAACACCACAATGTGCATTTTAGAAGGAAGATAAGCCAATGGTTTCCCTGCCTTGGAGTCCCTAAATATTCTACTGCTTCTTCCCCCTCAAATGTTCTCCCCTCAACATTTGCTTAGCTAGTGACTTCATAATTTAAAATCCTAAGAGACCAGGGATGTAGTCCCGTGGTAAAGCACTTGCCTAGCATGTGCATGGCCTTGGGTTTGACTCTAATGCTACAAAAAAGAAATAGAACTGTCAGCCGGATAATAAACTCACAGCTAACATCGCTTTTTTCATATCCCAATAGATGCCGATCAATATAAACCACACCTCCCTTTATGACCTTTATCATTTAATAGGACTTGGTCATAATGTAGGTTTTATTATTTTTTTGGTCTTTTTGAGACAGGGTCTCCCTTTAGTTCTAGCTGGCCTGGAGCTCACTATGTGGACTGGGTTGACCTTGAACTCACAGAAATCCAATTGCCTCTGCCTCCTGAGTGCTGGGAGGCAGACCCAGCTAGATTTTACTAACACACACACACACACACACACACACACACGTATATTCAGACTATTTTCAATGTATCTCTTCCTCATTAGACTTCTGTGTTCTGTGAGCAAAGACTGTGACATTTTCAATGCTTCCAAACATAGTAGGGCACTCAAGAAATTGAGTAACTAGATCAGAGAAACTGGATAACAAACCTGAGGAGAAATCAGGGAGCATAAGGTAAGAATAGACTTAAAGTACAAGGGATGCTGGGAGGGTACTGGGTTGAAGCATGCTTCCCCAAATTCATATCTGCTCAGAACTTAAGGATGTGATCATATCTGGAAATATCGTCTTTGAAAGTTAAGGGGCTGGAGAGATGGCTCAGGAGTTAAGGGCACCTGCTGTGCTTGCAGAGGACCCGGGTTCAATTCTCAGCACCCACATGGTAGCTAACAACCATCCCTAACTTCAGTTCTAGGCAAATCTGATGCCTTCTTCTGACTCTACAGACAGTGCACAACACGAGGGCACTTATATACATACAGGAGGGAGTACACTCATATACATAAAAGAAAAATAAGAAATAAATATTTTTTAAAAAGAAAAAATTAAGACGAAGCAATACTGGACCCTAAACCAATGACTAGTATCCTTTAAGCAGGCCAGGGTTAGGGGAAGAATTCCATATGGTGACAGAGGCAGAGGCTGGGATGTGCAGCCAGAAGGCAATAGGGAAGAATTGCCAGAAACCACAAGAAGCTAGGAGTCGATCATGAGAGAGTCTCTTTCTCAAAACCTTATAAGGAGGCAACCCTGCTGACATCTGTACTTCAGACTTTTGGCTCCCTAAACTGTTCGAGAATCCATTCTGTTGTTTCGAGCCATCCAAATTGTGTTCTTCATCAGATCAGCCCCCAAACACTAGTACAGGTAGTCAGTAGACAATACATGAAAGAAAAGGAGAGGGGGATAGACAGATAAGATGATATGTAGGAAAGAAGACTCCAACTAAAAGCTGAGGCAAACCACTTAGGCCCTCGACAGTTAAATTCACCTATGACTTTCAGGAAGCTATGATAAAAATTAATGTAAGATGGGTTGGAGGCAGACAGGATGGTGCATGCCTTCCTGTAATCCCAGAGCGTGGGAAGCTGAGGCAGGAGGATTACAAATTCAAGCCTACTCTGCACTACATGGAAAGAGTCTATCAAAGAAAGAAGAAGGGGAAAGGTTGAGGTGAAAGAAGAGGGGAAGGAGGAAGAAAATTAATCAGAGAGAAGGAAGTTTGATTTGAAACTTAAAAGAAGTCTTATTTTAAAAACTGACCCTGAATATCAAAATTAACAATTTTTGCAAAATGAAGAACATTTCTCCTCTGGCTAATTGATGGCATTTTATCTTTACTGGTAAGTGTTCATGTGGCTTTTCCTAAAAGAAATAATCTTACTGACTGAAACAGTGAACTTCTGCTCAAAACAGTCAACTTCCTCATGGAGAATATTGAGAAAGACTGAGAAAGAGATGAAAAGCATGTTTGGCAGAATGCATGAACTCTGGTGGGGTGGGGGAATGGGCGGGGAACACGGGTCTAGAAAAAAAAAATACAGAACTGAAAAAGTATTTGTTTATCTGAAATTTAAAGTTAATTAAATATCTTGTATTTTAAAAAAAAAGAAATAATCTTGGGCTTATTATACCAGTCAGGTGATTCAGCCAAAGAAATGAACAAGCCAGTTGCTTAAACTGTGCAAGACAACAATCAGTGAGAGTTTTCTATTTGTGCTGACCACATAGCTAACTCAAATCCAAATCTCTAAATGATTAAAATCTGATGGCAAGGCAGTAGACAAGTAAGCCTCTCAGCTATGCTTCCAACCAGTATTACTGAATGATCACCCCCTGGTCACGTGTGCATCTGTAGGCTCCTACCATTTCAGGGGATCATTAGACCATGCCTCCTCGTGCACGAGACACTGCAAACTCAAACCAACTCTACCTAAACATATAACTTTAGAGACCGACTCATACAACTACTCACAAAACCCTATGCCTGATTCATCCCAGTGTGAAAATATTAACAAAAGCGTTGTAAATCTGAAACTGCACATTACTGGATTTAAATGTTGATTCCATCTATTAGACATAGACAAGCTGACTATTGTTGAGCCTCAGTTTCCACATGTGTGAAAAGGTGTGTTAAAAAACCTTGCCATTTTTTTGCAGAGAATAAGAGATCATTTGTGGATCACCTAATAAGAAACTTAGTACAGTATGTAGTAATTAATAGGAATACTATTTCTTTTCCCTCTATCCAAAGAAAACTTCCTACAACTTACCAAGGAAACATTCTGAAAGGCCCCCACTCAAATTTCTTTATAGTTTATTAGCCAGAATTGTGTTGTCAGCCTGTGTCTAGGCAAATCATTTGTGAGAAGATGGTATCAGCATAATGGTTCAGGCCAATCAAGACTCACTCTATAGAAATGGTAATGATACAACCTGCCTTGAAATACATGAAATACATGGGCATGTAGAAAAGGGTGAAGACCTGAACAAATGCAGGATTGCCCTGGCACAGAGGAGAAGCATAATGGTGCTAAACAGATAGCCAAGGCCTCCTCTACACACTCCCTGCAGACTCTGGAGGGTCACTTCCTTCCCCTACCTGCCTGCCTCCAAAAATATGTGGATTTTTTTTTTCATCCACAAAGGCCCTGCCATTGTAATCCTGGCTCCCCTTAGTGTCATCCTGAAATGTGAATATTTAGTATTCTATGTGGTGTAACATAGTGATTAAAAGCATTGTCTTTGGAGACATTCTAGATTTGCACCCCAGAGATATAGTGTGCACACTTGACCTTTCTTGGCTTCAGCTTCTGTAGACTGTGTGAAAGTAACACATACTTTATACATTATGGCAAAAATCGGGTCAATTGATGCTTCTAAAATATTGAGCATTATTTCATGATAGCATGATGCTGAGGATTATGAGGTTTCACTGGAAGGGTTCTAGGACTGCTTAGATTAGTCAACATTTTCAAATAAAACCGAAGTCATAGTATATTAAAAAAGACAGACTTTGAAAAATAAGCAGACATAACCTATTCAGTTGATACATACAAAATATACTGGGTTTTTTTTTTGGGGGGGGGGTTCTTTTTGAGACAGGGTCTCCCTGTAGCTCTGGCTGTCCTGGAACTCACTATGTAGACCAGGCTGGCCTTAAACTCACAAAGATCTGCCTGCCTCTGCCTCCCAAGTGCTAGGATTAAAGGCGTGCACCACCACGCACGGCCTGCTTTTTTTTTTTTTCTCCATTTATTTGTGTGTGAGGGAGTGCACATGCCAGGCCACATGTGTGGAGGTTAGAGGACAACTTGCTGGGGTCTGTTCTTTCCTTCCACCAAATCAGTTCTGAGGACTGAATTCAGGTTTTCACGTTTGGCAGCAAGGACTGTCTCTCCTCGAGTCCTCTCACCAGCCCATAATCAAAATTTTCAACGAGCCATATTTAGGGGAGAGGCTTCTGAGAAATCTTCAGTGTAGTCAGCTGGAAAGGCTAAGTTAGAGGCTGTCCTCCAATCAAATTTTGTTTGTTAGGCTAGTGTGGGCTCACTCCTCAAATCAGCTGAATCTGGAAGGGAGCAGGAAGCAGGAACAAAGAGAATGGATGAAAGATGAGTCCTTAATTGGAACCCTGAGACTGAAGTAAAGGAAGATGCTGGTAGCATCTGTGTATGTAGAGATGGGGACCCTCAGTGTGGAGGAGAGTCTCGAACACGCAGAGCACTATTATTCTTCTCAAGGACAGTGGTCTGCACTGTGGCACACCCCAGCCTGAACAACAGCAAATGATTCATAAGATGTTTACCCTTATACATTTCAATGTCCATGCACTGTACACACGGGCACTGACTGCTGTGTCTGTCTTGAAGAATCTAAAACATAATCTCAGAATCATCCACACCCAACCTACATCCCATGCAATCAAAGGCGGTCAGTCCTGTGGTCCTTGGCTGAGTGGGCTGTCCTCTGCGGAAGCCCCTAGCTTTCTGGGTTTCCTTTGACTCAGTATGCCAATACAGTATGCCATCTGCCTGTTTGTTTTTTTAAGCTGTTTCCCAGGAAAGACCAAGAGAAAAAAATGGATATTAGCATTTTTCTTTCATTCATTTTGCCTCCAATACCATTTACGCAACATAGAGAAACAAAAACTGACTCTGAAATCACACCGGCCCTACTGGTAAACCTACTCCATCTATCACTAACTGTTCTTACGGGAGCCACTCCATCCAGGTCAGCTCAACTTCATGTCTTACGGGTTCTTGTGAGTCATAAATAAAAGAACAGTTTAATTAGCATGGCTTTTATTCTTCCTTTACCCCTCCCCAACCATCCCGGGAGAGGAACACAGGACAGAATGTCCCAGGCCTGCACTTCCCATAAGGTGCTCTTGGCCTTTGAGGAAAGCATTCTTGTTTATTTCTGACCTTACATTCTATTTTTCCAAATACAGACCCAGACTATGTCTGTTCCCTCAGAGGAATGAGACACTGTCTTTCAATCTGAAAAATGTCCTGTTTTGAACAATGAATTATAAAGTCACCTGGTACTAAATCACGAAAGATGCTTTTTGCCCTCCATTTATGGCAATTGGATATTCATAATTGCCCTCGTAGAGAACCTTGGTCTATTCGCCCCCCCTCATTTCTCCATAACCCGAGTTATCGAGCTTCAGTTTCTCAAGAGGATAAATTCATTTTTTTAAAAAAAAATCAAGGCTTTGTCTGCTCCCCAGAGTCACTGAGGAAAACTGCAGGTCCAATTCTGCAGGCCAGACACTGAGGGTTTCGGAGAGGAATTTTAAATAGACCTCAGCTGTTTGCCCACAATTCTCAGTGCCAACTGTGCTCTACCACAGTGGACTCACTGCCAATCAGTTCCACTGGGGAGAACACGCGGCAGAATGTAAATTCCCTTCATCTTCCTTTGACTCAGCAGAAAAAATACATTTTTTTCAAGTCCCTGTGTGAACTTAAGAGCTCTAGAGCACCAGTTCTAGGAAATCTGTGGGGTTTTTTTGCAAGGCATTATTAAAACAGATGGCAGCACCACGTTTTGCAAATCTTTACATAACACTCTTTTACTAAAAGAGACTACGCAGGAGGGGACACTGATCTTGGTAGGAAACAGCATACTCAGAGACAGAGGAGTTTTAAGAAAACAATTTGTGAACACTTGGTTTAAAGAAGTTAGTGTAACTCCCAGGATGGGTAAAGTGAGATCACCATTACCATTCCTAGGATAGAGCAGGGAAAATGGAGACAGCCAGTCACAGAACCTAGGCAAGGACATGACAGGGCTTTCTATGGGATTGGCCATTTGGTTGGGGGCATTTTATAAAAATCTGGTAGAGTGTTTGCTTAGTATGCATAACCTAGGGAGGTTCAATCTAGTACCACAAATGCAGTGGTTGTGGAGATGGTTGTGGTGGTGGAAGAGAAGGAGGAAAGGGAGAAGGAGGGGAGGAGGAGGAGGAGGAGGAGGAGGAGGAGGAGGAGGAGGAAACAGCTACAGGCTGTGCCCTAATCTCACTGGAAGAGAGGTGGAGAACATGTGCCCCATCTCTGTCCCTTCCCACCCTCAGTTTTCTTTGGTTTCCTTGGGGCAAGAAGCCCATCCTATGTGGTCCTCAGAAATCACTTCCCAGGACACTAGGACGAATGAAGAAAGGTAGAAAGCCGATTTGGAAGGTAAAAGAACATCCAGCACATACCGTTTGTGCCAGAGAAGAGAGGGATCAGGCCAGTTTCAGGAAGGTATCCACAGCCTGGCCTGCAGAGAACCACAGCTCTGTGTCTTCACATGGACCCAGCTATAGGGAGAGAAAACATACCCTAGTCAGAAAGGAGAGAGCAGTATAAACCAAGGTCACTGGAAATCACCTGGGTCTACCATCACTCTGAGGCGGTAGCTCTAAATCCTTGGGAGCATTATTTAACCTATCCAGAGCTTCAAACTAGTATATCTTGTTGCTTACGAGAACTTATGATTGAATGCAAGGATTGCCACTGCATACTGGAGGAAGCGGGAGGCACTGAGCAAGAGACTCAACCTTATATTGAAAAGAGTTCTACTGGGGAATGAGAAGAATACATATATGTATATGTGCAATGTCCTAAAGAACATGACGAAAGTAAATCATTAAACTGCTCTGTGTTCCTGTCATCTGTGTATGAACTCAACTGGACTCTTTGGTCATTCCTAAACTTGCTCCATGCTTCAGCTCACCTGATCCTGACCACCAGTCCAAGCCTAACTTCTCATCCTTTCTTGACCATTCTTTTCACAGGCCTCTCCAAGCTTCGAACATTGTCCACTAAGGAATGGATCTTCAGGGAAGGGCTGGAATGAGAGTCTGTTACACTCATTACAAGGCAATTTTAAGAGCTCAAGTTTAATTGCCTTGTTATTTAGGAGTACCATAGAGGTGCAAAAGTAAAAATAACCATGGTATCAAAATAACCACATCAACAAGGCACATTAAGATGTCATAAACACAAATTACTTAACCTCTCTGAAATGCTTCCCTTCCAAAATGGAGGTGTTGCTTTATGTTTCTTGCTTGGAATAAAGACGTGAAAATATACATGCGTTTCAGACACATGGTAGACACTGAATATGGGCAGTGATTATTAGACTGGTCTGAATTCCACCGTGAACCAAGCACAGGACCTTTGTAAATCAAATGGGTTTCCTTGTCTTGAATAAATGATCCATGTAGCATGGCCAGCAAAGAAGGCAGTGATCTTCAAGGAGATCTGTTAAGGGATCCCGGCCTAACTAGCTGAACATAAGGGATCCAGGGACGCAGAAAAGAATAGTGAGATGACTGGCCTTTCTATCCATGACCTGCTCCAGAAAGACTCCCAAAGGTCACCAACCTATACAGCTGTTTATACTAATAATATATGTGCTGAACAGCATTAGTGTGAACTTGACACACCTGGGTAGAGGGACCCTCACTGAGGAACTGCTTCCATTGGATTGGCCTGTAGCCATCACTCTGGGGTGTTTTCTTGATTGTTGAGTCATGTCAGAGAGGGCAGCCCACTGTGAGTGGTGCCACCCCTGGGCAGGTTGTTCTGTATTCTATAGGGGCTGGAGAGATGGCCTATCGGTTAAGAGCACCGACCGCTCTTACAGAGGACCCAGGTTCCATCCCCAGCATCCACATGGCAGCCGAGAACGGTCTGAAACTCCAATTCCAGGAGAACTCCAGCTCCAGGGGAATCCGACACCCTCTTCTGACCTCCATGGCATTGCACGACACAGGTGCACAAACCTGCATGGAGACAGTACATTCATACACATAAAGAAAATTAAAAAAAAAAAAAAAAAAAAAAAAGCAGGAAACGGAAGTGGCTTCTCTCAGCAGCACGCTTGTCTCTTTAATTAACTGTCTTCTCCAGGGGGCCTTTTATGGGGTTGCCCTCTGCGTTGCCTGCACTGATGCCTAACAGGAGAAACTTTGAAGCGCAATGGACACATCCCGATACTTTGTAGGGCACTTTTGAATCAGCCTGTGGGTAAATCCTGTACATGTTGAGAGAGGTCCAGGCAGTGAGGCCCTTGCTACAGCTGCCATCCTTTGTTCCACGCTTGGGCCCTAGTAGGCCTTCCCGCCTCTGCGCCTGCGCTCTGCCCAAAGGGCCTACGTGACATCAGGCGATTGCCTTACCGATTTCCTTCCTGTCGGAGCAACATGGCTGGGGGAGAGGCCGGAGTGACTCTCGGGCAGCCGCACCTTTCCCAACAGGATCTTGCTACTTTGGATGCTACCAAATTGACACCACTTTCACATGAAGTTATCAGCAGACAAGCCACAATTAATATAGGTACCATTGGCCATGTAGCTCACGGGAAGTCCACTGTGGTAAAAGCCATTTCTGGAGTTCGCACTGTCAGATTCAAAAATGAACTAGAAAGAAACATCACTATCAAGCTTGGATATGCTAAAGCTAAGATTTATAAACTTGATGACCCGAGTTGTCCCCGACCAGAATGCTACAGGTCATGTGGAAGCGATACACCTGATGAGTTTCCCACAGATATTCCGGGGACCAAAGGAAACTTCAAATTAGTCAGGCATGTGTCCTTTGTTGACTGTCCTGGTCATGATATTTTGATGGCTACTATGCTGAACGGCGCAGCAGTAATGGATGCAGCTCTGCTATTGATAGCGGGTAATGAATCATGCCCTCAGCCTCAGACTTCCGAACACCTGGCAGCAATAGAAATCATGAAACTCAAGCATATTTTGATCCTACAGAATAAAATTGACTTGGTAAAAGAAAGTCAGGCTAAGGAGCAATATGAGCAGATTCTCGCGTTTGTGCAAGGAACAGTAGCAGAAGGAGCTCCAATTATTCCAATTTCTGCTCAGCTGAAATATAATATTGAAGTAGTCTGTGAGTACATAGTGAAAAAAATACCAGTGCCCCCGAGAGATTTTACTTCGGAACCTCGACTTATTGTTATTAGGTCATTTGATGTCAACAAACCTGGCTGTGAAGTTGATGACCTTAAGGGAGGTGTGGCTGGTGGTAGTATTCTAAAAGGAGTATTAAAGGTGGGCCAGGAGATAGAAGTGAGACCTGGTATTGTTTCCAAGGATAGTGAAGGAAAACTCATGTGTAAACCAATCTTTTCCAAGATTGTGTCACTTTTTGCAGAACATAATGATCTTCAGTATGCTGCCCCAGGTGGTCTAATTGGAGTTGGAACAAAAATCGACCCTACTTTGTGCCGAGCTGACAGAATGGTAGGCCAAGTACTTGGTGCAGTTGGAGCTTTGCCGGAGATATTCACAGAATTGGAAATTTCTTATTTCCTACTTAGACGGCTTCTAGGGGTACGCACTGAAGGAGACAAGAAAGCAGCAAAGGTACAAAAGCTTTCTAAGAATGAAGTGCTCATGGTCAACATAGGATCCCTGTCAACAGGAGGAAGAGTTACTGCTGTCAAGGCTGATCTGGGCAAGATAGTTTTGACTAATCCTGTGTGCACAGAAGTAGGAGAAAAAATTGCTCTTAGCCGAAGAGTTGAAAAACACTGGCGTTTAATCGGTTGGGGTCAGATAAGAAGAGGAGTGACCATCAAGCCAACTGTAGATGATGACTAAAGAATTGAGGTTCTTCAGTGCTGCATTTGAGCGGAGCTGGAATTTCTTTAGCAAATTAGGGATATATTTCCTGTGCCAAGCTTTTAGAGTTCTTCTTAATTATGTTTCTGCTTTGCTAGATAGATATTCTGTAAGATCAATGATTTCCAACTCTGACATAAGAACTGCTGAGGAAGCTCTTAAAAATAATTATTTTCTTGTTGTTTTATAAATGATACCCTGCAGTAGAGTCCAGACATCGATGGGTACTTTTAAAACTCCCCAGTATTGAGAAACAAGTTTATTTAGGGACTTGAGAAGTAGGTGTATTAAATAACAATGCATGCTGCATTTACATGGTCTGATAATGTTCTTTTGTTTGGTTTTGGTTTGCATAGAAAGGGGATTTTATGCCCCAGTTACTACTATATTGTGCTCTTTGGGGTGTTGAAACTGCCTTTAAGGGGTTTATTGGCTGTGGGTCTTTTAAGTTTAAA
>VZQC01009267.1:236183-297372 GCA_009823505.1 Rhizomys pruinosus | reverse complement strand
ACGACAGGTGTGTACTGTCACAGCCAGCTGGTCCTGTTTCTATATTTCTGGCAAGATACTCCTGCCTCCCTGTGTTCCTAGCCTGTGACTTCCATTGGGCTCCCCTGCCACTCTCTGCGTAGATTACGCTCCCTTTTTGGTGGCACTGGTCTTGGCCTTGGCATATGTCCTCTTGATGTTGGGAACTTATCTCTGCCAGTGACATGACTTGCTCTGCTACGTCCCAGGGTTGGCCACGAAGGGTCTCTTGGGCCTTCTGGCTACTCTGGCTGGTCCTGGCTTCTTCCTTCTCCCTTGGACTGTGCTTTAGGCTCCTGAGCCAGTTCAGCTCAGTACCACTCTCCTTGGGCCTGCCCCGACCTGCACAGTGGAGGCAGTGAAACTTCTTTTGTGGAATCCGAGAGATAGGGTCAGTGTCCCAACCACAATCCCTGAGTCTCTGGATCCTCTTCACTGGTGGCCTAATCCTCCAGGTCCCTAGGGAGGCTGGCTTCTCCTGTCCTCTTCACTGATGGCCTAGTCCTCCAGGTCCTTAGGGAGGCTGGCTTCTCCTGTCCTCTTCACTGATGGCCTAGTCCTCCAGGTCCTTAGGGAGCTTGGCTTCTCCTGTCCTTTGGGGCTCGGTGGCCTTCAGATAACATGGGGGACCTGAGGTCCTGCATGTCTGGCGGCTCATGATGCTGACACTTGGTGTGCTGTCTCCTCTTTCTCAGTCTTCATGTGACACTCCCACTCTGCTCTTCCTCAGCTTTCTCATCTGTGTTTGCTGGTGTTACACATGTGTGAGGTCTCTCTTTTCTGTAGCCTCCTGTCCTTCTATGAAAGTAGTACCTGGTGTTTCTGAGGGCATTACTTCTTTATCATCCAACAGTGCTGGAGATAAGGGGCCAGGGCCTCCGTAGGCCAGGCCGGAGCTCTGCCTTCGTAGAGCAGTACCTGGTGTTTCTGAGGGCATTACTTCTTTTTTTTTTTTTTTTTGTATGTGTATGAATGTATTGTTTGCATGCAGGTCTGTGCACCCGTGTCGTGCAATGCAGCGGAGGTCAGAAGAGGGTCTCAGATTCCCCTGGAACTGGAGTTCTCCTGGAACTGGAGTTACAGACGGTTCTCAGCCGCCATGTGGGTGCTGGGGATCGAACCCGGGTCCTCTGCAAGAGCGTCGGTGCTCTTAACCGCTAGGCTATCTCTCCAGCCCCGGCATTACTTCTTTATCATCCAACAATGCTGGAGAGAAGGGGCCAGGCCGGAGCTCTGCCTTCGTAGAGCAGTACCTGGTGTTTCTGAGGGCATTACTTCTTTATCATCCAACAGTGCTGGAGATAAGGGGCCAGGGCCTCCGTAGGCCAGGCTGGAGCTCTGCCTTCGTAGAGCAGTACCTGGTGTTTCTGAGGGCATTACTTCTTTATCATCCAACAGTGCTGGAGATAAGGGGCCAGGCTGGAGCTCTGCCTTCGTAGAGCGCCTTTAGTCCTGGCTTGCCATTGTTTTGCTCATTTGTGTGCCCTTCTTTCTTACTGGTTTCTATTCGAGTTTCATGGCTCTCATCAGGTCTCAGAATGAGGTATTAAGCCCAGCTGTCAAGCAGCTGGCTTCCAGGGGCTCAGGGGTGTTCACTCTGAGTTCTCTGTGCAGGAGAATACCGTCTGTCCCTGCCGCTCTGGGCATCCTGACGCACATGGATATCCTCTTCCTCAGCCCCAGCCCAGCCAGCTACTGGCTGTGTGATGGCTTCACTGCAGGCTGTTCCTCAAGCAGGCCCAGCCCTGGAGCTCCACAAACAGTCCTGGCCATGTCTAGACGCCTGTCCTGGAGCCATAGTATCTGCTTTCCTAATCTGGCCCAGGGGAGAGACCTGAGGGAAGCAACAGGCCTCAGCTGTGAAATCTGCAGGAACTTGGGTTGCCTGCAGGGGCCACAGAAGTGGGTGAGGGTTCAAAGGTCAGAGGTCTTTTTTTTTTTTTATAGCATGTTACTCAGGATCCAGCCACTCTAGTGTGGGTGCTTTTAGGCTTGCTGGAGAGTGCTAGGAGAGCCTGTCTTGGATGTGAGGCCAGCCTTGGGGGAAAGCAGGTCCCAGGGCTGTGGCTTTGACTGCACCACAAGTCCCAGTGGGGGCCCAGGCCTGCTGCGGTGCCCTCCTTCCTCCTGGCATCCCCGAAGCCTTTTGGCACAAGGAGCAGTGGCTTCTCCGAACAGTGTCTCTTTGACTGACATGGAAGTGTAGGCCTGCTTTTATTCAGTCCTTTGGGAGTTTCAGAATGTGGCTCATCTTGGTGAGGAGGTGGCCTGAGGTCCTGAGGCAGTATTTGCTCTTTGCTCCAGGCAGTTGATACCAGGTGAGGGTCCCGAGGACAGTCCACAGCAAGAGAGAGCACCCACAGTGCTGGGAAATGCCACTGCACTGGGGCTGCAAAGCCGGAGTTCCTAGAGTCCATGGTGGACCATGACCACCGGGGAGTCTGCTGACCATTCAGGCTCCTCAGTACCCACTGTGGCTCCTGCTAGGCGTGTTGTACTCATCTGCAGTGTGGCCTTTCAGCTCAGGACTTCATCCTCTGGATGAAGCGTGATCTGCCTTGGACTTAGGGCAGGGCCCAGACACAGTCACCCTTCGTGAGGGTCAGGAATGTTTTCTTAGAGATGCCCAGCCTTGTTTCTGCCAGAGTACTTGCTCAGTGCTCTGACCTAAGACCCTCTATGGGGCCTCAAGAACATCCATGCCAAGGGCGGGGGTGGGGTGGGGTGGGGGGAGCTAACTGGATCTGGTGCAGAACCATGAAGCTTGATACTTTTTAAATAAATTATAAATGCAGCCCTTGGTCAGAGAGTCAAGACAAAGGACAATTATGGGCTGCCTGGCTCCTCAGGGCCTCTTCATAGAGTCAGGTCTGGCCAGGTTCATGACACAAGGCTCCTGGGTCCTCTTTAGTGCTGCTATGAAGTCTTTGTGACTAGAAGATGATTTCATCAGGAATCATCCCAGAACTTTCAGGGCAGGAAAGGTCCCACTGTGACACTGGAGTCCTGGGCCCTGAGACATCTAGGGTTAGCCATAGCCAGACCTGGAACAGAAAAGATGGACTAGAATCAAGCCTTGGTTACCAGAGGGCACCGAGGGCTGCTCTGGGTCCCAGCTACCTCATTTTCAGTGTCCTGAGTGACAGTTCCATCCAGGTGGTGCTGATTTTCTGACTTCACACTGTTCTTTTGAGACCTCCAGGTCACTCTCGGCTGCAGGTGTGGGGTATGTGTCAATTATAGAAGTGTACCCTGGGCAAGGGCACCCTAAAGTATGTTGGGGACACGTATGCTGACCTCCCTTCCAGGCTGGCCTCCCATCGCTTGGGAAAGAGTACGCATAGCGTCTGGGGAGGGACAGGCCCTTGTCTGCACTGGAGTTCTCCCCAGAACCTTTGCTGATCTCACCAGACCACTTTCTGTAGGTGAGGAGGATGGCCGAGATCAGTCTAAACTGGAGACCAAGGTCTGGGAGGCCCACAACCCACTCGTGGATAAGCAGATTGACCAGTTTCTTGTGGTGGCCCGGTGAGTTACAGCAGATTGTCGCCTGGATTCTGGGCAAGATCTCAGGGATTCCAGCATGTACCCTGTGGTAGGTCTTGCGCTGCAAATGTTCTGGTTCCAACAGGTCCTGGGACAGGAGTGGCCTCACAGCTCTCTCTACTGTAGGCAGGGCTAGGACCAGGCCAAAGAGCCCCTGGCTCCTGGTCTGCTGGTGGTTGGCTAGAGGCTGCAGGGTTGAAGGAGGTGAGGCTCCAGAGTCTATGCAGCCCAGGCGGACTCCAGCATGGTTCTGGGGGAGGCATACGTGTGTTCAGTGACAGGATCCCCGACCCTGAGGCAGGCGGCTCCCAGTACAGTGCTTTCCCACAGACCGGTGTGGGTGTAGAGTCCTCCCAACCAGCATTGTGAGAGATTCTTACTTTCCTTACCTCCTAACTCATTTACACATGGGGTTCATGTGCTGCTAGGAAGCTCACACATGCAGTTTCTGTCCTGGTCTCTGAACTGAACTCCAGAGGCTGTCTGGTGGGTGTGCCACCTGGGTTCAGGCCTTAGCCCTCTCTTGATGCGTCCAGTGGGGCTGCCCTTCTAGGTCAGCTCTGGTAGTTAGTGAGTTTCCTTCTCCCCAGGTCTGTGGGCACCTTCGCACGGGCCCTGGATTGCAGCAGCTCCGTACGGCAACCCAGTCTGCACATGAGTGCCGCCGCAGCCTCCCGAGACATCACCCTGGTGAGTGCGCCACCTCCCTGCCCTGTTCAGAAGTCCAGCACCCACCTGGGAACAGAGAGGCCTAGTGTGATAACTGTTGCCTGGACCTCAGCCTCTCCCGCTGCACCTATACCTGACCAGTCTATGCCAAGGGAGTCAGGGAGGGAGGGGTTCGCACCAAGGGCCTGGGCAGCCAGTGGACTGACACATTGAGGCTTGGAAGAGTGGAGATCCTATCACAGCTACAGGAAGACACTCCTTAGGGCCTGGGGAGCTTGGACGCAGGGGAGCCCTGCTGTTTTACAGTTCCACGCCATGGATACTCTGCACAAGAACATCTATGATATCTCCAAGGCCATCTCAGCCCTGGTGCCTCAGGGTGGGCCGGTGCTCTGCAGGGATGAGATGGAGGAGTGGTCAGCCTCGGAAGCCAACCTCTTTGAGGAAGCTCTGGAGAAATACGGGAAGGATTTCACAGATATTCAGCAAGATTTTGTAAGTGCCTAAGTGAGATTGGGGCACTGGCTAGCTAGGTTTCAGCTCCCAGTGGGCTCTGGAGGGCATCAGGAAGCTGCTTATGCCTGTTTTGGCCAGGGCCCTGCCCTCCAAATTCTGGCCTGGGAGTTCACCATGGGGATGGTCTTAGAGAGTGCTGTCAGGACACTGCTGTGGATGAGGGTCCCCTTAAGACTTGTAAGCTGCCTGAACTTGTTTTTGTTTTGTTCTTAACTAAGCTGAGCCTCCCTCTTGTGTGCAGTTCCGGCAATCCTGCAGGGTCTTCACTGTGAGAGGGCCTGTTCCCTCAGGGCCCCCCAGCTCCCCAAAGGATTGAATAGTGTTAAACTTGACTGAAAGTCTACAGGCACCCTGGTGAAGGAGCGTGTCTGTATGAGGTGAGGCAGCCAGGCCAGCCTGACTGTAGGCCTGAGAAGGTGGGATTACCAGGAGCCAAGATAGAGGGCTATCCTTGTCCATGGGAGCACTATCCCAATAAGGCTGGGCATGGTGGCTCATAGTCCTCCAGCCCCCAGGACCTGAGGTAGGAGGACTATGAATTTGAGGCCAGCCTGGGGAACAGAGTGAATGCTGATGCAGACAGAGACAGAAGGGCTGCAGGCCTGAAGGAGCAGCCGCAGGAGGCCCAGGCAGCTGGCCACTGCAGAGCCCACGGCATGACCCATAGCAGCAGCCCCAGGAGGCCCAGGCAGCTGGCCACTGCAGAGCCCATGGCCAATTAGACTCAGAGCAGAGCTGGCAGTGTTTGGAGGGGTGTACAAGGTTGGAGGTAGGAGGTGGGGGTAGCTGTACAGAATCCGTATGAGGTTGGGGCGCTGTGCAGCATCTGCATGTTGCTAGGCACAGCTCAGCAGACGCCCTGAGTGTGTCAGAGACCTTGAAGAAAGGGCTGCAGGGCCGCCTGCAAGAGAACAGGATCTGCTGGCTGGAGATCAGAGGACCAAATGCAGAAGCTGGATTCTGCTGAGCACGCACAAGCCCACCTTCTTGGCTTAGCTTTCTACATGAAACAGATTTTCATGGATTTGTTTTCAGGAAATTGTTTATGCAGATGAAGTTGATAAATAGAGAAATAGAAACCACAGGTGACATTCCTATTATGCTAGACTTTAAAGACTGAAGCTGATGCTGGTGTACGCCTTTAATCCCAGTACTTGGGAGGCAGAGGCAGGGAGATCTCTATGAGATCAAGGCCATGCTGGTCTACATAGCAAATTCCAGGCAAGCTAGGCTCCAGGAAGACCCTCGTCTCAAAAAATAATAATTATGAAACAGTAGATGAGGGCTGGAGAGATGGCTCAGTGGTTAAGAGCATTGACTGCTCTTGCAGAGAACCCAGGTTCAATTCCCAGCACCCACATGGCAGCTAAAAACCATCTTTATTGCCAGGCGTGGTGGCGCACGCCTTTAATCCCAGCACTCGGGAGCCAGAGGCAGGCAGATCTCTGTGAGTTCAAGGCCAGCCTGGTTTACATAGTGAGCTCCAGGCCAGCTGGGACTAAAGGGAGACCCTGTCTCCCCCCCCCAAAAAAATGTGTGTGTGTGTGTGCATGTGTATGAATAAATAAATAAATAAAGACTGTGGCTCTAGCCTGGGAGTGTAGCTCCGTCCTAGAGCACTTGTCTTACCTGTGTGAGGCCTTGGGCTTGATCCCTAGCACTACCGAAAAAGCAGCCTCCTTGAGCCCTTTGAAATTAAAGGTGCCATTCTAAACAGGAACTTCAGTGGGCCGGGTCACACCCTAAGCGGGGATGGGCTTGTGGGTCCATGTCCTGCTGTGTGCTGAAAGAACCCCGAGACTGAGTGCTGGCGAAGTGGGCTATGCAGAAGGAAGTCCTCGAGCTAACTAGCCCGGAGGGCAGCTTCCCGTTCCAGGCAAGGGAGTGCTGAGATGTGGCTGGTGTCGGATGCACCTCATCCTGTCTTGGTCTCCAATGCTGCTGGAGCAGAGCATCTGAAAATGGGTCATTCGTAAGGAATTCAGGAGCTTGCATAGTTGTAGAAGCTGGGAAGTCCCTGGTGAAGGCCTGCTCTGCAAGGGTCTTTAGGATGCAGTTCCATGGTGGAGGCAGAAGGTCCTGACAGCAGAATCTGTAGAACGTGTCCTTTTCATCTCTGGTCATAGTAAGGACAAAACTTTATATATCCTATGTGGGCAGTAGTCCTGTCCCACCCCACTATGACCTTGCCTTCTCGCCCAGCTCCCGTGGAAGTCGCTCACCAGCATCATCGAATACTACTACATGTGGAAGACCACTGACAGATATGTCCAGCAGGTAGGCCATCCCGCCCTCCCATACCACACTTGCCCTGACCCTCTTCACAGCTTCCTCCAGGCTCTGTTTAGCCATGTTGCCCCTGGCCCATATGTCCCCAAAGGAAGGAGCTGCAGCCATAAAGGACCATAGCCAGCCTGGGGCCTTTGCTGCCCACCTAGACTGGGCAGGTAGAGCTATACAGAATTTTCCCCAGTCTTCCCCAAGGGAGCCAGTGATGGGAGGACAGTGTAGCCCCTCCCTGGGATCTCCCCACTACAGCCTAGCCGTCTTGGTGACCTCCTTAACTCTGTTTTGTTTTAAGAAACGTTTGAAAGCAGCTGAAGCAGAGAGCAAGTTAAAGCAAGTTTATATTCCCAACTAGTAAGTCCTTTCTGTGTTTCTGGGGGCCAGAGGTGGATGGGGTGCTTTGGGGGTCCAGTGGGGTCAGGTGGCCTCCTGGGCCAGGTTGGGTAACCTCCCTTGCATGGCCTTAGCTGGAAAGGAGGAATCAGTATTCAAGTCCTTTTGGCCCAGAATTCAAGGTGGATTCAGTTCTCAGCACACTGGGGTGTCCATGCTAAGCAGCCGAATATAACAGGTCAGGGTTGCAGGGGTATCTGTCGGAATGCAGGTACCCCAGAGCTGCTGTGACTGATCCTTTCCCCCCCATCAGTAACAAGCCAAATCCAAACCAGATCAGCGTCAACAGTGTCAAGGCCAGTGTGGTGAATGGCACAGGGGCGCCAGGCCAGAGCCCCGGGGCCGGCCGGGCCTGCGAGAGCTGTTACAGTAAGTGCCTCACCTGGGACCTGCCCTGGGTAGCAGGAGCCATGGGAACACTGCTGCGTGGCTGCTGTGCTTATGTGGCCCCTGAAGGCCTCTGTGGCCAGACTTGGGAGGACCCCATAGATGATGGGCTGCAGCAGTAGTGGGGTAGTTGGGGAGAGTCCCTTGGGAGCGTGGGGGGACACTGTGGCCCTGGGCCAGTGGGTGGGGTGGGTGTGGTGGCGGTGGGGACACTGGGATGCTCTCTGCACCGTTGGTTCTGCTTAAGAATCCGTCTATTTCCAACTTTGTTGTCCGTAGCCACACAGTCTTACCAGTGGTATTCTTGGGGTCCCCCTAACATGCAGTGTCGCCTCTGCGCATCTTGTTGGACATATTGGAAGAAATATGGTGGCTTGAAAATGCCAACCCGGTTAGATGGAGAGAGGCCGGGACCAAATCGCAACAACATGGTAAGTGGGACATGCCTCTCGCCTCCTGCACGTTGGCCTCAGGTCCTTGGCCTCCGGTCACGGTGCTGTGTCGGGGCGGTGTGCCCCACTCCACAGAGTCCCCATGGCATCCCAGCCCGGAGCAGCGGGAGCCCCAAGTTTGCCATGAAGACGAGGCAGGCCTTCTACCTGCATACTACCAAGCTGACACGCATCGCCCGGCGCCTGTGCCGCGAGATTCTGCGCCCATGGCATGCTGCACGTCACCCTTACATGCCCATCAACAGCGCAGCAATCAAGGCTGAGTGTGAGTCATCCCTCCTTCCTCTTCCTGGGGCCATCAACGACCAGGTCTAGGCCGAGCACCCAGGCCAGGGTGGAGGTGAGGGCTCTGGCTCTTGGGAGATGTAGCCCTTCACCCTACCTGGTCCCCCTGCAGGCACGGCACGGCTGCCTGAAGCTTCCCAGAGCCCACTAGTGCTGAAGCAGGCCGTGCGGAAGCCCCTGGAGGCTGTGCTTCGGTATCTTGGTAAGCTGGGGAGTGGACACAGCTTCCCAACCCTAGAAGCTCAGGCAAGGCAGTACATGCTGAGTGGTCACCAGAACTGCCCTTCCACTGTGCCAATCTCAGCCCCACAAGGGGAGGGGTGGGGCCTGTGCTGCTTCCTGTCCTCTCCCAACCCCTGTTCGAGCCTCCCTGGCGCCAGCAGTCCTGGATCTAGGCTGGGGTTTGTGCTTCAAGGCACAAGGGCGAGGTAGACACTTGCTGCAGCAAGGAGGCCTCTCCCTAGCTACGCCTCTATAAGGCCACCGTTGCAGGCTTCTGTGGGCCTTTGGTGGCTGGGAAGTGCACATCTGGTTAGCAGCCTTATAAGGACGGGCCCTTACCTAAGGGACTAGGGGCTCCTAGGCTAGGTCTAGGGGCTCCTAGGCTAGGCAATGCTGCTGGCCATTTAGGAGTGGCTCGTGACTCAGGTTGAGCTAGGCACCCATGGGGGAAGAGGGCACAACTTGTTTGCAGAGTTAAAGTGGGCTCGTGAATCAGTCCTGCAGTGTGCTTCTAGGAAGGTGTTCCAAAGCAGTGAGCTAATTGTGCTCCATGTAGAAACAAGTGTGACTGACTTTGTTCCTTGTCCAGGGTCCTGGGCCCCAGGGCTGGTCTTCCCTACATGGGAGGATGTGGTCAGTGCCAGCCCTGGCCCTCTGGGGGTGTGTCCTTGCTTAGGCCAGCCATCTCAGTATCTGGCCAGTGGCCAGTCTTCTGCCATCAGACCTGGTGGCCTGGATGTGGAGGCTGTCTGATGGGCCAGCTGCGTTTATGGGCTGTGTCTGGATCTTGTAAAGTGCTAGCACTTACCCAGCTGTCCTGTAGTTGGCCCAGGGGCAGGCTGGGCTCTACTTGGCTGTCCCATCTGCTGAGGACTCCTGAGCCCTCAGCTTCAGTGGCCCTGGTAGCACAGCCACTATCTCCTTCCAGCCTAGTCTTGGTGAGGCCTCAGGTTGGGTGTCATTACTGCACAGTTCCTGTAACATTGTCTCTATATCACACCCTTGTCTTTTCATTTCCACAGAGACTCACCCCCGCCCCCCTAAGCCTGACCCTGTAAAGAGTTCATCCAGTGTGCTCAGCAGTCTGACCCCTGCCAAGTCAGCCCCTGTCATCAACAACGGCTCCCCTACTATCCTCGGCAAGAGGAGCTACGAACAGCACAACGGGGTGGATGGTGAGTCTGCTGGGACTTGGTGGGCTGCCCAGGCTCCACGCAGCCCTCGCTCCACTGGCCTTGGTGGGCTGCCCGGGCTCCACGCAGCCCTCGCTCCACTGGCCTTGGGGGCTGCCCGGGCTCCACGTGGCCCTCGCTCCACTGGCCTTGGTGGGCTGCCCGGGCTCCACGCGACCCTCGCTCCACTGGCCTTGGTGGGCTGCCCAGGCTCCACGCAGCCCTCGCTCCACTGGCCTTGGTGGGCTGCCTGGGCTCCACGCAGCCCTCGCTCCACTGGACTTGGAGGGCTGCCCGGGCTCCACGCGGCCCTCGCTCCACTGGCCTTGGTGGACTGCCCGGGCTCCACGCGGCCCTTGCTCCACTGGCTGCCTTGGTTGATGGTGTTTTTCTCCCTCTCTCTCCTGTTCCTGGGCACTGCCAGGCAACATGAAGAAGCGCCTCTTGATGCCCAGTAGGGGTAAGGCCTGGGGCGGCCACTGGTGGGGTGCTGTGGCCAAGTCCTGTTGTGATGCCTGTGTGTGCTGTCTGCTCGCAGGGTGGGCGGTTCAGGGCACGTCCAAGGGCAGTCCACACAGGCCCCGGCCACCGCCCAGACCCTGCCTCCCTGCTCCTCCCAACTCCTTGTCACCAGGTGGAGAATCCATGAACCTGGTCTTGGGCTTCGGCCCCTCCTGGTCTGTGCCATCTGTGGACTGTCCCTTGCACGAGTGGCCCTGATGCCCCCACTGCCGTCGCGCTGTGACTGCTCGCATGCCTGCAGCCTTGCTTGTGGGGCCGCTAGTGCTGCCTGCAATCGTTTTCTGTGCCCTGCCTGGTGGGGACAGTAGGGATGGATTGGTCTCTGGGCTTGCATATGACCTTGGTGCCCGCCATCTGAGAATTGGCTCGGATTCTGCTGTTGGAGGAGGTGCCGTGAGGCACCAGGGATAGCACCAAGTTTGGACGGCCATGTAGGGGTTGGTGTTGGAGGCTGGGCCTTGGGGAGGGCCTGAGATTGCCGGTCAGGTCAGTATGGGCCTACTCAGGCTTTAAGAAAGGGGCCCAGGAGGTGGCAGTGGGCAGTGAGTGTTCAGTTGTACCTCATGCCCTCAGAGCTCTCTCCCTCAAAGCTGCCTTGGAAATTTGCTGACTGCCAAATGCCCAGGCAGCCATGTCCCTGTGCCTGGCTGTCAGGTTTCCCTTGCGCTGCCCCTTAAAGCAAGGGTCCAGGTGTGCCTTCCCAGACCTCAACTCTGAAGAGGTGTGTCCTACAGTGAGCCAACCAAGACATGGTGGGAAGCCGCTGGCTCTGTGAGATGATCAGGTAGCTCAGTCCCTTGGTCAGAGACGCCAGTCATGAGAGAAGGGGCTAGCCACAAGGGAAGAGGCCAGCTTTCGTGTGTAAGGCCAGACCTGGGCACTGAACGCTAGCCTAAGAGTATGGACCAGCTGCTTGGAGACAGCCCCAACTATCTGGGGGTGCTCTGTGGGAGGCCCCCTGCAGGCCTGGGCCTGTACAGGCAGGGCAGCTGAGAGGTATAGGCAAGGCGCTGGCCCCTGGCACCCTAGGATCTTAACTTACTAACCCTGCCCCAAGCTGCCTGCTCTTCTGCCCTGCGGCTCAGCTGCCATGTGCATGCCGCTCATTCTAACCTTAGTGTGTGTCTTCTCCCTTTGCCATCCCGTCACTCTGGCAGGCACTTACCTGGGTAAGTAGCTTATGTGGTAAGGCTATGCATGGACAGAGGGCTGGGGTCCCAGCAGATACTCTGAGCAGGCTATCCCTGCCTAGGTGTTGCAGACCCAGGGAACCTACCCCCCTGGGAACTAAGTGAGCTGTTGGGTTCAGGGCCTAGGGATAGGAGGCAGATAGCAAATGGAGGAAGGCAGGACTGGCTCTTGTTCCAGAAACAGACCAGTAATCCAGTACTCAGGTGGCTGAGGAAGGAGGATCATGGGTTCGAGGACACTGGGCTGCATATTGAGACCCTGCCTCAAAAAGACAAGATCTTAGCTGAGAAGTGTTTGGTGACGCACAGATTGCTGTGGGCCCAGCAGAACAGGCCAAGCATGGTGGATGGAGTTGAAGATCCTCTTCTGTCAGGAGCCAGGCCCTCCAGAAACCTGCTGTGGCAAACGTTACACAGTCAGGCCAGGGAGGCAGTGGCCCCCGAGGTGGGCCTGGCTAGGTCTCTTGATTGAGTGGGTGACATAGACCTAGAGACCTCTTTTTTTTTTGTCTTTTCGAGACAGGGTCTCCCTGTAGCCCCAGCTGTCCTAACTCACTCTGTAGACCAGGCTGGCCTTGAACTCACAAAGATCTGCCTGCCTCTGCCTCCCAAGTGCTAGGATTAAAGGCGTGTGCCACCACGCCCGGCCATAGACTAACCTCTTACCCCACTCCAGTGACAGCCCCGTCCCCTTGGGCCCTTAGTCTACGAGAAGGCTGTTGTGATCACAGATCTTTTCTCCACCCAGCACCTGTCAGGGCAACTCTGCCCTTGGGCTATAAGCAGGTGGCAGGTGTTGACTGTGCCCAGAGGGGATGGGAATGCCAATGTACTTATAGCCCTGCTGGGCGCTGCCTCCTTGCTCTGTGTACACCAGATGGCATCTGTCTTGGCCCATTGACTGGTGGGTAGTTGGTCTGTCTTGCATGGAGGAGCAAGTATCAGGTTTGAGATGTCTGGTGCCCGAGATGCCATGTCTTCTGCTGGCCGGGATGCAGGTGGCCCTCAGAGATCTGGGGCTGCTTGCACAGAGCTGAGCACATTTTCTAGACCCACTGCGTGTGGGCTATGGCTTGAGGGGATGGTCTCTAGAGATATCCCCCACCCCACTGCCACTTCTGTGGCCTGGACCACTTGGTGGGCAGTGCAGTGCAGTGCAGTGCAGTACAGTGCAGTGCAGTGCAGTGCCAGGTGTGTTTCCCCCGCCCTGGCCTCACTTTGTGTTCCTTCCTCATCAGGTCTGGCAAACCATGGACAGACCAGACACATGGTAAGAAGGGGTGACTGGAGCTTGGTACATGCTAAGAGGGGGGCGACTGGAGGGGGTGACAGGAAGCTTGGCATTCTCACTTGCACCCAGATCCCTCAGGTCTTGGGAAGAGGCCCAGGCAGCCCCACCAGGTACCATGGGAACATCTGGAGCCCTGGCCAGGCTTAACAGGTGGCACTAGGCCCAGCACCTGAGGCCTTGAATGGCCCTCCAGGGACTTCCTGCCTGGGCCCTGACTGCCCAGGATGCCAGGCTCTTGGGCTGTGGCCATGGGGCCCACAGCACTGTCTCCCTCTTGTCCACTGCAGGGACCAAGTCGGAACCTCCTCCTCAATGGGAAGTCATACCCCACCAAAGTGCGCTTGATCCGTGGGGGCTCCCTACCCCCGGTCAAGCGGCGGCGAATGAACTGGATCGATGCCCCAGATGACGTGTTTTACATGGCCACCGAGGAGACCAGGTGGGGCCCTTTCCTGGGCCAGGCTGGGAGGCTTGGCCAATCTCTTCTGGTTCTCACCAGCCCGCCCCTTCCCATTCACAGGAAAATCCGCAAGCTGCTCTCATCCTCGGAAACCAAGCGCGCTGCCCGCCGGCCCTACAAGCCCATTGCTCTGCGCCAGAGCCAGGCCCTGCCGCTACGGCCACCCCCACCTGCGCCAGTCAATGATGAGCCCATCGTCATTGAGGACTAGGCGGTCACCCGCACTGCGGCCTGTCCGGGCCCTTCCATCAGCCCCAGAGTGTCCAGTGAGGCCTGTACAGGCCAGGCGGCCTCCCTCCCCACCAGACTGCTGCCCACCCCACCCTGTTTCCGTAGTGCCCCGCCTCCCGCCCTCACTTGCAGAGAAACTGCTCCTCGGTGGACATGCAGGGGAGAAGTGTGGTCTAACTTATTCCGAGACGCCGAGGAGTCTTTTTTAGCTTTGTGTTTACTTTCTGGCTGGAGCAGAGATGAAGAACGCTCTGGGCCTGTGCTGCGGGGGCCTCTTGCCCGGGGTGGGCCCTAAGGTTTTGTTGTGTTATGTTGAAGGTGCCATTTTAAATTTTATTTTTATTACTTTTTTTGTAGATGAACTTGAGCTCTGTAACTTACACCTGGAATGTTAGGATTGGTGCGGCCAGCAGCAGCCTAGCTGCCTGGCGGGGTTGGCCCTTGTCTTTTCAAGTAATTTTCATATTAAACAAAAACAAAGAAAAAAAAATCTCATAAAAAGGAAAAACCCCAGCCAGCCCTTCTCCGTGTCTTTTGTTCCCAGTCCATCTTCCTGGTTTCAAGCCCTGGGCTTACTCTGCTCCAACACCTGGACGACCCCAGGACCTTCCTTGGTAGGCTGGGGCCAGGAGACCTCCCGCCATATAGCCAGGCCCAGGACAGTGGGCATGCCACAGGGGCTGCTCAGCTCCAAGTTGGGGCCAGCATGTGGCACGGGACTGGTGGTTTGGGGCTATACCATTCCTGCAGATTCCTAGCCCTCTGCTCTTCCAAGTGGGGCAGCAAAAGGCCTCCCTCCATCTTAGGTGAAGTTGTGCTAAGGTAGCATCTGTCTGCCAGGGTCTCCGGCGCCACCTGGGGAGCTGACTCTACTTGAGGCTACATAACTCTTCCCACTAGTGTTTACCTGGGTGGGTTTGGTCTGAAAGTTGAAGGTCTGGCCCCAGCGCCTGCGCCTTTGGCAGACCCTGCCCCAGCTGCCTGAGACTTCCTACACAGAGCTGCACTGCTCCAGCAGGTGTGCTTTTCTGAAGAATTTGCTCAGATTTCTGCCCAGAAATCCTATCTTAGCCTGGCCCCCTGTGCTCACCCTTGCAGGCCTGGAGACAGATGACCAGGGGAGGGTCGACCAGCCCCTTCTTGGGGCAGTGGGCCTCTCTGGCCTCTGCCTCCTAGTTTTCCCATTCCACACAGGCGCCTGTGATGTGTGGAAATCTCAGCCCAGGGATTAAAATAGAAACTACTTCTGTTCCTGGTCTGGGTAGAGATAAGGTGGCCTCCTGGCCTCCCTGAGCCTGTGATGGGGCCTGTCACGGCCTGGACAGGGTTATGACATCTACCCTACCCATCCTCCCAGGATCACTGGGTTCTTTTCCCCAACCAATCTTGGTCTCTACCTCTGTTTCCTAAGGCAGTAGCCTGAGGACTGACCAATCGTTGAGAAGCCTCTTCAGAGGCCTTTTTCTACACTGGGGGATCCCAGGAGTGGCATGGTCCTCAGTTGTAGTAGGGTGGAGATGATGAAGCCCTTTGTTCCCTAGTTACTACTACCTTAACCTCGTCAGGCACTGGGTCTTTCCCCAAAGGCTGTCCTTTTCTGGGTAGTGAGACATTCCCAGGTTTCAAGAGCCCTCTAAAGGGACAGTCAAGCCCACTGCCATGCCAACACCCATGACCTGCCTCATCTATTTGTCCCCAGTACAGGAACAGGCCATGGGGGGCTTGGGCTGTCTTGCTTAGGGCTCAGAGCTTTCCACTGCGGAGTGGGGACAGGGTGGCAGGTGGTGAGACCTCCTGAAGCCTTTGCTGATGGGAAGAATGGGCAGGGGCCATTCCACCTTGGCTTCTCAGTCATCCCGAGGGACTAGAACTGTCTTGGAGACCTGTCCTTGGTCAGCCTGCACACCCGTCCAAGTCCCACCGTCAAGTCCTCACCCTAGGCCTGGCTGTCCTTTGGGTCTCCTGAGACTCTGGCCTAGGTGAAGATGGGCACTGGGCCTTAGAGGAGGGGCTGCTGAGCTGGCCCACACCTGCTACTTTCCACCCTGGATGCCAGTGCCTTTTTCTTTTTGAGACAGGGTCTCCCTTTAGTCCCAGCTGGCCTGGAGCTCACTATGTAGACCTGGCTGGCTTTGAACTCACAGAGATCCATCTGCCTCTGCCTCCTGAGTGCTGGGATTAAAGGCGTGCACCACCACATCTGCCCTTCCATAGCCTCAGATGTGCAGGCAAAGGCCACTGCTGCCACTGGCCTGGGCCCCTCCCTTCCAGACCCAGAACAGCCCTCACAGCACAGGGGCCTCAGCCTGCCCAAGGAAGAGTGGCAGGCGAGCCCTCGTGCCCTCCCACTACATCCTCTTCCCACCCCTGGCATCTATCTGGCCGCTCTTTTAACGCCACCCCTTGGAGAGGCCCCAACCCCATCCATTTTTCAAGAAGGGCTAAACACTCTTGAGGGCCCCTCCTTTAAAAGGATGACAGCCAGCCCAGTCTTTCACTGTAAATACCAGTGGTGGGATGGTCAAACAGGCTGGTGCACAGGATCCCCTAGGCTCCCAAGATAGGCAGCTGGAGACTGCACAGTGAGAGGTAGGGATCAGGGCACCTCTGCATCTAGCCTGTGCAACAAGCTGGCTGTAAATGTAGGCCTCCTCACCTGCCTCTGGCCTTGTCTGGCATGTGGCCAGAGGTGCCCAGGGGATCTGGTCAAGCTGGTCAGTCAGGCTGCTGTGGGGGGGGGGCATGTTTCTGAGCTATCGTTGTCATGGAAATGGCAGTGCCTGCAGGATGTGTGTGCAAGGAAGGAGGAGGGGCCACCCCAATGGAGCCAGAGTAAGCAGGCCAGGGCTCACCAACATGCCTGGCATTCAGGATGACTTGGCCTCAGTCCTTGGGCACCTGGATCACCTCACCCAGGTGCCCCAGGCAGAGAAATGAAATGTGAGTGTCCAGCATATGGCAGTGAAGGCAAAGTGGAACAGGGCTCTCTGGAGTCAGCGGCCCACAAGTGGCTCAGGTCATCAGGGTTGGGACCCGTAGATATCTGTCCTGGAGGCCTAATGCCTAGGTGGGGTCGAGAGGCTCCAAGAGCCAGGCATGGTGGCAAACGGCTTTAATCTCAGCAGAGGCAGGTCTCTGTGAGTTCAAGGCCAGCCTGGACTACATAGAGAGCTCCAGGCCAGCTGGGACTAAAGGGAGACCCTGTCAAAAATACAAAAAAAAAAGAAAGAAGGAAGGAAGAAAAAGGCTCAGAGCAAGGCCTGTGGGTCTCCTGGCTCTCTTCCATCCAGATCCTTCTGGGCTCCAGGATGGAGGTTGGGAGAACCTAGGAGGGCCCGGCAAGCCCTTGGAAGGAAGGAGAAATGGAAAGGGGTGCCCCAAGGGCTTGGTAAGGTGGGACACAGGATCTGACCCGCAGGATCTCTGGCTTTCCTGTGCTGCAGGGCTGCTTTGGGGCCTGGATCCTGACGGAGGCCCCAGGCTGAGGAAAAATACCGGCCGGGCCGCAGTCCTGGACTCTGAGCGCTCACAGCTGGGGGTGTTAACTCACTGCTCCATGGTACCCACCCCATTCCTCCCAGGGTAGGAATGCTTGGAAGGGAACTTCATGGCGCAAGTGCACCTGCGGGCCCTCGGACTCAGCACCGCGCCTGCGCCCCGCCCCCACCGAGCCCAGAGGTTTCCCAGGCTGTTTTTGGAAGTGGCGGCGTCTCCGGGTGCGCTCCGCCCGCCCCTCCTTCAGCACCACAGACAGGACCGCGGCGCCCCGCCCGGAATCTGATGCTTGGAGCTGCTGGGCGGCGAGGACGTTGCTATGGAAACCAGGCAACAAAGGGAGGCGGCGCCTTGAGGCGGGATGGGGAGGTGGGGTTCCGCGCGCTGCTTGCGCCCCCTCCCGCCCCAAGCCAGCCACGGCGTCGGGCCCCAGGGCTCGGACCTCAGGTCGACTGGTCGGCGAGAGGCCCGGTGTCGTCTTGGGGACCGCGGGCGAGCGCCGCGCACAGCCCTGCCGGGCCGGCGCCGGGCGCCGGGCGCCAGGCGGGGTCCCGGGACTCGCGCAGGTGCGCCCCGCCCGCCGTGCGCCCATGGGGATGGGCTCTCGAGGCCCCGCCCGGTCATGGAGCCAATAGGCAGCGGGGGCTGCAGGGGGGGGGGGACGGGCGGGGCCGGCGCGGGCGGCGGCGCGGAGACAGCGCGGGCGGAGGGCGCGGAACAACCAGGCGCACGGACCATGGCCTCCAAGTGTCCCAAGTGTGACAAGACGGTGTATTTCGGTGAGTGCGCGCCGCCCGCCGCCTTCGCGTCCAGCTCCTGGCTCGGCCACACCCCGCGTGGACGCGGGTCGGGATGCGCGGCCGGGAGCCAGGCTCTTCGCGCTGCCCACGCGGGCGCGGCCGGACGCGGAGGGGAAGCTGCGCCGGCGCGGGTGGGGGCACCTCGGACTAGCGAGAGCCGGTCGGTAGGCGAGGGCCGGTGCGCGAACTCGAGTGGGCTGAGGCGCCCACCCAGCGGGCGGAATCCGGCGAGGTCGGGTGCCCGGGCTGGTCCTGGCCACCTCTGCCTCACCCTGCCTGGCCCGCCAGCCCTGCCAGCACGTGGCCCCGACCTGTGTGGCCCCCAGTAGTGAGTGACCCCCTCCAGCCCTCCTCCGACCTCCGTCCAGTCCCCCCCCCCCGCACCAGATCTGGGCTCCCTTGGGATTTGGGATTCCGTCCAAGCGGGGGCGACCTTGGCCTCCACCTCTCTCGTGCCCCAGCCTGTTCCCTTGGCCATTTGCCTGTGCAGTTTGAGCAGGGGTGGGGCACCTGTGACACGTATGTCTCCACCAGCTTGAGAATGCATTAGGTGACCAGGACCCTGGCCTCTTGGAGGTCAGGACCCTCGGGGAAGGAGGCAGGAATGGTTGACCAAGGTAGCCCTGGGGGCAGCCCCCTTCCTCAGGCACCTTCACACACACTTGGGGATTGCCAACTCCTGGGTTCTGCTTCTCAACTTTGCCAGGGTAGCAGTGGGCCTTCCCAGCAGTGGAGAGTAGAAGCTAGCAAGATCCCTTTAACAGTCATCCCAGGAACCATCGTGTCCAGGGAGTGCAGGAGGTCAGTGGGCTTCTCCAGCTGACTGGAGGAGAGGACAGGCCATTTTTGTTTGTTCCCAGAGGGGAGGGACCGGCCCGATTTGGCTTGGGGTGGTTCTGGGTGTCCTGGAGCTAAGGTTTTCTGTTGCCTCCTGGAGGGGACAAATTGCCCAATCTCCGTCTCTGTCCTACAGAGGGCTGTCTGACAAATCAGGGTTGGGGGACAGTCCTCGGGGCCATTCTGCATTGCTTTGCAGCAGGCTGGTTCAGCTCTGGGCGCTTGGGGCCTTGGCCAGCAGGCATCCAGGAAAAGAGCTCTGCCGGCCTGCTTGGGCGCCTCTGGCTCTCAGCAGAAAACAAAGGCGCCTCAGAGTTTGCTGGCTTCTCTCCTGTGAAGGAGGCACTGGTGCTGCGGGGTCCAGACCCTGCCCTCTCCACCAGCTGGGCTGTAGCAGCCCACACCTGAGTAGACCCTAGGCCAGAATATCCCACAGGGACCTCGGGGTCCATGCCTCTGCTTCCACTCC
This sequence comes from Rhizomys pruinosus, assembly GCA_009823505.1. Lineage (NCBI taxonomy): Eukaryota > Metazoa > Chordata > Mammalia > Rodentia > Spalacidae > Rhizomys > Rhizomys pruinosus. The sequence goes on along the minus strand of VZQC01009267.1, from coordinate 278,131 downwards.
AGAGCATGTGAGGCTGGGCCGGGAGCTCTCCAAGCTGTTAGACCCAATCGATGATGTATTCCCAATTCCAGTCTGTAATGAGGCCATTGATCCAGCCCGTGAGTCTGAGGGTCAGCTCCCTGCCCCCATGTGGCCTGCATCCCAGAGTTGGCCAGAGCAATGTAGTTCTGGCAGCTCTGAGCTGCAGCTGCCACAGCCACCAATGGCCATTCCGACAACCTCCTTATCGCTGTGCCAACAGGAGTGGGGCTCACGCCTGCTTTCCATCCCTGCCTTGGCCTGCTCTGACTTGGACAGAGCAGAATTCTGGCTTGCCTGAGTCTTAGCATCAGAGAGGGAGCTAAGTGAAACTGACCCAGGACAAGAGTCTGGGGTTCCTGGAGGATACTCTGACCTGGCTGTGCCCAGGAGGTTCTGAGGGGCCTCGTGGGGGATCCAGACTTGTCGTCGCCCTGCAGCAAGGTCCTGGGAAGGGGGTGTCAACGGGTGAGGAGAAGGTGGCTAGAATGGGCTGTGCTTCCTGGCATATGTCAGAGTTGCCCAGGGAGGCCTGGCCTCAGAGACACACAAGGGAGGCTGGAGAGCTGTTGCTGCCATCCAGAGTGGAGTCCCAGAGTCGAGCAGGCACGACACCCCTCCCCCACCTCGCTTTTGGCCTGGTCCCTTCCCTTTGGAATTCCGGCTCTGCCCCTCGCTCAGGCCCTTCTTCCTCCCGGCTTCTCCACCCTTTTCCTGTCTCACTCCCTTGGGGAGGCCTCGGCTTCCGACCATTGGGATGTGGCGCAGCAGCGTTAGCCCTGGGGGCGGGGGTGGCAAGGCTCACAATCCTCAGCTGCCCGGCACAAACCTTTGGCGCCAAACTGGCAGCTGGAGGCAGCTGGTGGAAGATCTCAGGACTTAGGATGAGGAAGCCAAGTAGGGATCCTGCTGGTTGTCCTGTGGGGACCAGGACTGGCCTTCCCTCAGCGGGTAATGAAAGTCTTGGGCTCGCCTCTCAGCAGGGGCTTCTGCTGACTCCATTAGGCTCCATGGGAGGGGGTCTGAGACGGGTGTATAGAGAGGCAGGTGTGAGGGAGGCAGGTGTAAGCAGGTGCAGTCAGCAGGTGCTGAGGGGCTAGCAGGTGCATGGGCTGGTACCACTTAGGGGTAACCAGGTGCAGTGCTCCAGCTTTACTGACCATCGGCCTGAGGTCGAGGGACCCTAAAACAGGAGCCTTAAGCTTGAAGCCACCATGGTAGAGCAGTGTCTGCCAGGTTAGGGTGAGGTGGAGGGATGGATGGGTGTGTGGGAGCGCTGGGATTGCAAGGGAGGGTCAGGCACGCTGCCTTTCTTCCACTCACAGCGGAGAAGGTCAGCTCCCTCGGCAAGGACTGGCACAAGTTCTGTCTCAAGTGTGAGCGTTGCAACAAGACGCTGACTCCCGGGGGCCATGCCGAGGTGAGTGTGTTCTGGGGTGGAGGCAGGAGAACTTGGGCTTCCCTCCCTGACCTCCGCCTCTCTGTCTAGCATGATGGGAAGCCCTTCTGCCACAAACCGTGCTATGCCACGCTCTTCGGACCCAAAGGTAAGCAGGGTCCCTGCCAGGCATGTGACCCGGGACAGCGCCCGTGGTTGTGGGTGGGAAGTGTTCTACCTCCTCCCTCCTTTCCTTCTCTCCCTCCTCCTCCCTCCTCCTCCTCCTCCCCCTCCTCTCCTCTCCCTCCCCCCTTCCCTCCTCTTCCCTCTTCCTCCCCTCCCCCTCCCTCTTCTCCCTCTCTGGGCCCCTCCCACCCTGGAAAGCCGTGACCAGCTTTGGGAGAAGGTCTGTGTGAGACTCGGCCACTACCTTTAACCATCTGCTGACAAACCTGCCACCTGCAGGTGTGAACATCGGGGGTGCTGGCTCCTACATCTACGAGAAACCACTGACGGAGGCCCCTCAGGTCACTGGCCCCATTGAGGTCTCTGTGGTCCGATCTGAGGAACGGAAGGCCCCCCCCAAGGGGCCCAGCAAAGGTGGGATGGGTCCTGGGTGGGGGTTAGGTATGGGTGGCTAAGGTCCACCCTAACCCAGCTTCACCCCCCAGCCTCTAGTGTCACTACGTTCACTGGGGAGCCCAACATGTGTCCTCGTTGCAACAAGAGGGTATACTTTGGTAAGTAACCAGTTGAGCCCCTGCCTCAGGAAAACTGTTTGAGGGCTGTGGTCCCCATCACGCTCTCCTTCCAGCCGAGAAGGTGACCTCTCTAGGCAAGGACTGGCACCGGCCCTGCCTGCGCTGTGAGCGGTGCTCTAAGACGCTGACTCCAGGAGGGCATGCTGAGGTAAGGGCTGTGACTGGGGTGCTGGGGCCAGGCGGGGACTGAGACTGGGGACAGGGAGTGAAAGCATGCTGGAATAAAGGATTCGTGATCTGGTGGGGTGGGGGCAGGAAGAGGGCTGGGGAACAGAGCTGCTGAGGGAGTGACTCTCTGACCTGGGGTTGTCCCAGGCTGTGAGGACGGCCCTCTGGCCCTCTGGAACAGAGCTGCCGAGGGAGTGACTCTCTGACCTGGGGTTGTCCCAGGCTGTCAGGACGGCCCTCTGGCCCTCTGGAACAGAGCTGCTGAGGGAGTGACTCTCTGACCTGTGGTTGTCCCAGGCTGTGAGGACGGCCCTCTGGCCACCAGAGGGCAGACTCTTCTGGCTTCTTGGGGCTATGATGTCCCTCTCACAGTAAGTGGGCCTGCATATGGGCAGTGCCCTGGAAGCCCAGGGTTCTCAAAGAGGCAGACTCGCACCTTAGGAAGGTCTTACTGCCTCCGGGAAGGCGAGGGAAGAGGTCTGTGCTCACCACCAAAGCTTTGCCTCCTCACCACAGCATGATGGCCAGCCCTACTGCCACAAGCCCTGCTATGGAATACTCTTTGGACCCAAGGGTGAGTATGGTGAGGGGAGGGGGGATATGGAGACCTCTCTCCTTCCCTAGACCCCTGCTTATTCCTACGTAGCCCCTCCAACTACCTCTCTCCACAGGAGTGAACACCGGTGCTGTGGGCAGCTACATCTATGACAGGGACCCCGAAGGCACAATTCAGCCCTAGATCTGCAGGTGCTACCTCAGGGCTCCCTGCTCAGGCCTAAGCAAAACTGCCCTCTGCCAAGCCCTGCTGCAGTGTGTCTTGCCTACCCCCAGGGCTTGTGTGGTGGAGGAGGGGGCCAGCTACATGGTCTCTAGACCAGCCTGGAATCCCAGCCCTGTTTCCTTGGTGTGTCACTTCAGCGTGTTACCACTGCCCTTTTTGTGTCTGTGTGCCCCATCCTGGGTCCTCATGGCCGATGCCTGCCCAACAGTATTATTTATGCTCTGCTTGCCGGTAATGGCCACGTGCTCACGGCATTCCTGGGGTGGTGGCACCCTTGTCAGGAGCTCCCAACTGGCTCCCACACTCCCCCTTACTCACCTCTCACACAATTCACTGCTGCCAAGACTTTTGCTGTCAATAAACAATTTTGGTTTGAGGATTTGCAGCACCCGGTGCCTGGGGTATGTGGAATGGTTGTGAACACGACAGTGTCCCTTTGTCTTCTCGAATATGCTCCTTTTTAACCCTAACCCTGAGTGGGCACCTCTGGGCCCAGTTCTGGTGGGGGTGGGGTCTGGAAACATTTCTGAAGCAAGGAGACTGACTTAGGTGTCAGTGTCAACACTGGGCTGTGCAGGAAGCAGGGGGAGGGGTGCAGCTGGGCAGAGGTGAGTGGGTGTTTTGGGAAAGGGGTGCAGGTGATGGGCAGATGGGGCCCGTTGATGACAGAGTCCTACAGCATGCTGGGGAGACAGATGTTCATGGGATAGCCTGGACTTGCAGACACCCCTTCAGACACCAGAACCGAAAGATGTTCTCTCACTTTGAGAACAAATGGGACGGGGGGATGGGGGGGGCATGGAGGACCCGGACGTAATCAGTTGTGTGTTGTGCCTGGGATGGGTTGCTGGTGAGGGCTGGGCAGGGATGGAGGTGGGGGACAGCCTAGTTCTGGACTGGAAAATCCATAAGAGAGTAGGGGTGCATTCAGACCAAGTCTGGCCAGGCTCAGCCATCTGCTCTATACAGGGCAAGGCCTTTGGCCACCTGTCCCTCCTCCAGAGGATGGGGTTGGTCCAGGGATCCAGAATGAGATAGGTCTGCCAGGTGAGGGTCTGGAAGCATGAGTCCTTGGGTTTGTAGTGAGGAGAGTAGACTGGGCCTCTCCATGTGGTCCAGGATTTGGGACTCTGACCCCAGACTCCCCACTGGGGGCGCGCCCTCTACGTGCCTTCCCCCGAGTGCCCACTAGAGGGCGGCCCTGCGTTTCAGCTCACCCCTGCTATCACAGGACTTGCCCCGCCCAGCTGAACCCCAGCCCCGGGCTCACGCTGCTGCCGCACACCAAGCCTCAGATGTCCAGGGGGCCTGGGCCAGGTGGCTCCCGGGGCTTGGTCACTGCCTGAGGGTCCGCCGCCTTTCCAGGCCCATCGCTGGCTTGGCGTCCTCACTGTCTATGGGCAGCGTGGTGTCCCTGGGCGCAGGGCGTGGGTCGGCTGGGATGTCCTGTAGTGTCCTCGCCGCCCAGCCGTCTGTGCAGTGGCCACTGTGCAGGCCAGCGCCCCCCCTTTCCGCCTCGTATTGAGTGCTGAGACTCCTCAGTCCTCATGGCCTCTCCCACCAAGGCGCAGTTTCTCGGCGGCACATCTAGGGGGAGCCGGCCTTCTGCGGTTATGCTGATGGTCGGGTGGAGGGGACCTGGACCTCCCGGACCCTGGGCACCCTGGGCAGAGCATGTGGGCGCTAGAGGGACTCCCCTGGCCAGGCCAGGGGTCTTCGTAGGGCCGATCAAACCCTGCTCTGCAGCGAGCTTGGTTATGCATCCGGGTGGGGCAGGATCTGCCCTTTTCCTGCGGGGGAAGATGACGCTGCGTGTTTGTTTCCAAGGCGTTGTCGTGGAAACCCGGCGGTGCTGCGACTGTTTGTCTGCGCCTTGTTGCCAGGCGGTGTCCACTGCTCTGCTAGGGCATGTCAGTGGCACCAGCTTCCAATGCACTCAGTATGGAGGGGAGGGGGAATGGGAGTCTTTGTCCTTGGCATCCGCCTCTTCCTGGGAGGCTGTCTTGAGCTAGGTGACCGATACCTAGCCTGGGAGGTAGCTCTAGATATTATCTCACCACCTCTCCCTCCCTCCCCTCCTGCAGGACTCTGCCTGTTGAGTCCAGGGTCCCACAAGCCTCACATTCCAGGCTCTGCACAGTTTAGCTGTGTCCTAGCCCCCCTGACACACACTACCATCCCACCCACCATCCTCCCGTCCACCCTTGCTGCACTCTCCACTGGTATACCTAGCTACTGGTACACCTATGGCTCCCTCTGTCCCCACTTTCCTTAGTCTCAGATCCTTGGGCCCATACTCCAGACCCCCAGCACCATCTCTTTTGGGCTATCTCTGCTTCCCCTGGGCCAGTGACCCCCCTGCATCAGTCCTGGGTGCCCTCCACTCCAGCGTCTTCCCCAAACTCCTGGCATCCTGTGGATCCTATATACCTTAGAATGACTGGTCCTGTCCCTAGCCCAGTCCACTGGCTCCCGACTGAAGCCTGTGGGCAGAGTATCAAGAAGATCACCATGTACTAGAGCCAGGCTTTGGCTATTAGGAGGGCACAGGCAGGCTGGCCGGAGACCAGGGCACCAGGTGTAGGCAGTCCTTTTTCCCAGGGCCAGGCTGGCTTTGGGGGTGGGCTTGAGGCCATGAACAAGGCCTCAGCTGCTGGTTTGGGGAGGCTGGAATTCCAGGCAGCTCTGCCTGGGCTTTGACTCCAGGAAGTGGCCTGGGCACTAGGCCCAGCCTCAAGAGAGGGGGGAGCGCAGGGCACCGCATCTGACCAGATTATGGGCCCTAGGTAGAGGGTCCAGCCCCATTGGATAAAGGGTGGCTGAGGAGCTTCACCCCCATTCAGTACCCCCCACCCAACCTGCCCCAGCCATGTCATGCTTTGTTTGGAAGAGGAAAAACTGCCAACTGCTGTCCTTGTGGACCTGAGGTATCAGGTCTGGCGGGCAGAGGAGCCTGTCTGGGAAGCAGTGTGCACCACCTCCCCTCGGCCAGCCATCCCTGCAAGCCCACTCTGGGGCCAGATCTCAGGCCAGACAGGGGTCCCTAGAGACAAGCTGCTGAAAATAGACCCTGGGAACTTGCGAATGTCCCTTGCGAATGTCCTCAACTGGTCTGAGGGCAGGGGTGGTGGGGAGGGTGGGCCCTTAGGGAGTCCTGAACCTTGCCTGCTGGGCTCAGCGTGTTCCCTGAGTGCAGAGATCATAGAGCAGGCTGGACTGGCTTCCAGCCAGAGGGAGATCTTCATACCTGACCACACCCTCAGCAGGCTCAGGGACTGGGTAAGGGCAAGGTGTGGGGACCCTTCCCCAAGGAGCTGAACTTTCCTAGTGGGAGTGGATGGCCAGATTCCTCAGTGGCCCTCAGCCCACAGGGCCCTACTTTCCCTGGTTGACCTTAGAGTGTTGTTATCCTGGACAGTGGAGGGGCAGGGCTGGGTGCAGAAGGCTTGACCACAATTTTGGGGCCTCCCTTTCCCCATACTCTCCATGCTCTCTTGAAGTAGGAAGTGGAGAGTTCGGAGATCTGTTTTGGCCACGTGCCCTCTGTGTGCCTGTGCAGAGCACCCACCTCAGCTTCTTCCTGCCCCCGCTTCTGCATGAGACTAACACTTCGGGCTTGGCCAGTGGTCCTCTAGGCATAGCCTGAGCAGGGGGTGGGCCAGGTGAGAGGATGGAAGCCGGAGGCCTTACTGTGTGTAGGGCTGGACCTGGCTGGCAGGACCTTCAGTGGCACCAGTTGGTCATAGGCAGGAGCTGGATTGGGGGCTGCAGTGTGGATATGGTCGCTGGGTGGTTAGCAGTGTGGACATGGCTGCTGGGTGGTGAGCCGGTGTGGACATGGCCACTGGGTGGTGAGCCGGTGTGGACATGGCCGCTGGGTGGTGAGCCGGTGTGGATATGGCCGCTGGGTGGTGAGCAGCTGGGGGCTGCAGGTGAAGAATGGGGAGCAAGCACTTGCAGTGCAGCTGCAGGAGGCTTTAAGAGAGTTCTCCAGATCCTTCCTCTCCCCTCTCCCCTCGCCCTCTCCCCTCTCCCCCTCTCCCCCTTCCCCCTCTTCCCTCCCTCTCCCCCTCTTCCCTCCCTCTCCCCCTCTCTCCCCTCCCCCTCCCCCCTCTCCCCTCGCCCTCTCCCCAGCCCCCCTCTCCCCTCACCGCCCTCTGCCCCTCTCCCCCTCCCTCCTGCCACTCTCCCCTCTCTGTTTCTTGAGGAGACAAATTCTCATTTAGTCCAAGGTGGCCTTAAAGGCCCTATACAACTGAGGCTGGCTTTGAATTGGAACTTTTTGCTTTGATTTCCCAAGTGCTGAAATCACAACTGTGCCACGGAATCTGCCTTTTTTTCTTTCTTTTCTTTTTTTTTTTGGTCTTTTTTTTTTTTTTGGTCTTTTCGAGTTTTTTTGGTCTTTTTGAGACAGGGTCTCCCTGTAGTCCCAGCTGTCCTGGAACTCACTCTGTAGACCAGGCTGGCCTTGAACTCACAAAGATCCGCCTGCCTCTGCCTCCCGAGTGCTAGGATTAAAGGCGTGCGCCACCACGCCCGGCATTTCTTTCTTTTCTTTTTCTCCCCCTTTCTCTCTCCTCTCCCTCCCCTTCCCTCCTCTTTCCTCCTCTTCCTCCTCTTCCTCCTCCTCCTCCTCTTCCTCCTCCTCCTCTTCCTCTTCCTCCTCCTCCTCCTCCTCCCCCCTCCCCCTTCCTCCTCTTTCTTTTCCCACCAGCCCCCTTCTCTGACAGGTCTGGCTCTGTAGCCCAGGACTTGGAACAGGTGATCCTCCTGCCTCAGCCTCTGGCATAGCTAGTATCACAGGCCTGTTCCAGGATACCAGTTTATGAATGCCTTTGTGTGTGTTGGGGGTGGGGGGTGGATATGTCTGAGTCAAGTGTCTGGAAAAACTGCTGTGTACCAACAAAGAAGGCACCAGCCCATGGTCCTCCCCCGCTTGGCACCCCTCCTGTGACCATGGTAACAGGAAACAACAGCAGGAAAGGCCAAGAAGACAAGAAAACTCATCATGGCTTTGGGGGGGGACTCCCCAGTGAAGGGTGGAGCCAGAGTCCATCCCTGGGGTGGGGTAGTGGGTGGAGGGAACAAGGCCCAGCAGATGTCCCTTGAATGGCAGCTGGGAAGGATCTGCCAGAGTCCCTGGGTGGTGTGGGATGGGGCTGGATGGAAACATTGGGGGCCATGTGCTCTGCAAGAAACTGCACACAGCACCCTAGAGCATGCACAGGTATGTGTGCGTGCGTGAGCGTTCACGACCCTGCTGGAGGGGAGGCAGACTGCTGGGCGCCCTGCACCTCACCCAGTGCACACCCCTGGCAGGCAGCAGTTGGCTTTTTCCACGAACAATGAGGTAGTGTGCTTCCTGTGTGGCTGGGCACCAGGGAACCGCAGTGGCAGAGACGCTGCCCTCCGAGGCCGTCCTGGGCCTCCCCTCCCCTCCGCTCCCCATGTCCCCAGGGCTTTTGCTCAGATTTCCCCTTCTGGGGCTTCGGCCCACAGGACTCCTCTCATTTCTGTGGTTAGAACTGAGCCAGGAGCTGAAGGAAGCCAGACTGTCATCCACATGGCCAAGAGACCCAGGAAATGGCAAGGGGAGGGTTGAAGCACTCGGTGTCAATGCCTGATGTCAACCCCCTACTCTGGGAACCCTGGTCAGCAAGAGCCTTCAGAATATCTGTGTATCTGGGCATTTGTAGAGCCCCAACTTATGAGCAGAGCTGAGGCGTTGGAGCAGGGCTCCATGAAGCCCAGGAGCATGTTGATGTGGGGCTTGCCTTGCACCTGTGCAGACTCCCCCGAGTGTGGCTTTTGTGCTAGACATTGGTGCCTCAGTAACCCTGCAGTCCAAGCTGTGACGCCCCAACTGTAGCTAGTGGACAGCATCTTGAGATGAAAGTACCCCAGGCTGTGGGCCCTAAAATCCACGTGGGTGGCTATGAACAGGAGCATCAGAACTGAGGCCGGCATGTGCCCTGGTCACTGTGGGGGACAGTCTCCTTGGACCTAGTCCCCACCTGAGGTCATAACCGAGGCCGGCATGTGCCCTGGTCACTGTGGGAGACGGTCTCCTTGGACCTGGTCCCCACCTGAGGTCAGAACTGAGGCCGGCATGTGCCCCGGTTATTGTGGGGGACAGTCTCCTTGGACCTGGTCCCCACCTGAGGTGAGGTCTTGTTTTGACATGAGTGTGTCAAGTGGTCATGATGAGGAATCTGATAACAAGGCTTGTGAAGGGAGGGACAGTGCAAGGGGAAGATGGGCCCATGTGCTGGGGGCAGGGTAGGGGTCTCCTAGAGCAGGAAGTACAGTGTAGGGTGGGATGCAGCGATGGGCTAACCACAATCCCAGCACCAGAGGTTCAGGGGCTAGGAGGTCAGAGCCCCACCCAGCAGAGGCCTGGGCTAAAGGAAGATGGGACTTCCTTGGTGCCAGACGCTACTGGCCACCCCACAACTCAGGTTCCTTGGCCAGTACAGGCTCCTCAGCCCTCCTTATTCTCCAAGGGCGTCCAGTCTCCGGCTGGTACCAAGCGCGAGTCAGCCTTCCTAGCTGGGTGGCGGACTTGGACCGCTAGCGCTGGGTGCGTCCCGCAGCAGCGATAAGACAGACCTTCCACTTGCTCTCCTACACGTGCCGCAGGGCTTGGGGAAGGGCCCGGGCGTGGCCTCGCCTTCCTTTTAGGTCAGGACCTTTAGGCTGTAGTCTTTGGGCCCTCAAGCCTAGGTTCTGCTGTCCCTGTAGCGGGAAGAGCTGCCCACAGTGGGAACCCCTCTTCTGAATTCCCCGGGGAAGTTCCAACTGCGGTCCAGTCCGCTGGTAAAGGCCGGGGTGTTCCTAAGCGGCCAAGGAAGCCCCGGGAAAGTTGGAGGGTCTGGACTGGCAGGCTGAGACTCGGGTTGTGTTCTCAGCCCTTTCTTTTTCTTTTCTTTTCTTTTTTTTTTTTTTTTTTTTTGGTCTTTTTGAGACAGGGTCTCCCTGTAGCCCCTGGAACTCACTCTGTAGACCAGGCTGGCCTTGAACTCACAAAGATTCGCCTGCTTCTGCCTCCCAAGTGCTAAGATTAAAGGCGTGCGCCACCACGCCCGGCCTTCAGCCCTCTTTCTAGTGAAAGGCAGGTCCAAATATGTGCAGAGCAATCCTTGAACGATAAAATTTGCATCTATCTGCATTTTATTTTACTTTTATTTGGACACACCCAGGCTGGGCTTGAATCCACGGAGATTTTCCTGCCTCCCTAGTTTTGAGATGACCAGCCTGCGCCAACATCCTCTACTTTATCTGCACTTCAGCAGTGACCTGTCCCCTTCCTGGCTCCAGCAGACCTGCTAGTCTGCGCAGGTGCTGACAGAGTGGGTGGGGCGCCTCTTCCCGCGGGGGGAGAACTCATTGCCCCACATCCAGGCCCGCCGGCTTGCACTGCCCCAGGCAGGGGGCGGGGCGTGGGCCCACAGAGCAGCCGGACCCCACAGAGGGTCCCCAGGAGACCCTACGCCCTGTACCGCCCACGGCCAGTTAGTCCTCCGAGAGGCGGGCGTGGAACCGATGACCACTCTTGGCCAGTCGGCCTGGATCGGAGGTCCCCCGGGTCCAAGTCCCAAACTTCGAGGGCGGGGCGGGGGCGGGGCCTCCAGGGGCAGGGCCGCAGGGTCGCTGAAAAGCGCGCACCACCCAGTCCTGAGCCCATTGTCCATTCCTTCTTGGCGGTTGCACTTGTCCCGTTCCAGACTCCGCCATGCCCAAGTGCCCCAAATGCGACAAGGAGGTGTACTTCGGTGAGTGAGCCCGCGGGCACGGCGCAGGCGGGAAGCGGAAGGGCGGCCGTGATGCTGTGCAGGTGGGTGGGAGTGCGGATCCCCGGACTGGCTGGGGACCGAACACTCGACCTTGCCTGCGGCCGCTCGGTGAAGACCCGGTGCCCGAGGGAACCACCCCCTCTGCCCGTTCTCTGGCTCATGTCTCGGGGTCTCCTCGCCTCTGCCCTGGGTCTTCCTGCCTCCTGTCCTCCCTGCCTAGGTCTCTCCGCGTCTCTGGTCCTCCCTCCCCCTGGGTCCCCTGGTCTCCGGGGTTCCCCCTCTGGGTCTTTCTGTCCCCCTCCAAGGCTCCCCCTTGTAACCCTCGCCTCGGGTCGGTCTCTGTCTCTCCCACCTCCTTGACACGCCCTGGGCGGGGTCCCCGCAGGATAGGAAGGAACGCGGCACTGGGGCCGTCCCTCCCAGAGCTAAGTAGAAACAGACACGGAAACCCACGTCCAAGGGCGCGATCTCGGGTGCCCGTTTTCCGGCCCTTAGCGCGCCCCAGGGCCTTCACGGGAGAAGTGCGTGTTCCCCTGGTCCCTGCGTCGAAGGGTGTGCCCAGGCTTCACAGGGCCACTAGCAACAGGGGCGTCCTGACCGTAGGCCTTCTAGATCTGCCCACACCCCCAGCCTCCCAGTCTGTAAGCCTCCTATCCAGCCCCACAAGCCGTTAGGGGTCACGGCCCCTGGAAGATGCCCCGCGGTCAAAGCACCCTTGTGATTTGGCAGGATGAGCCAGAGAAGACAGACAGGCAGGGGTGCAGGGTGGACCACCAAGTTGAGGGAGTGCCGAGGGGGGTAGAGTGTGTGTGGTGGAACAGGGGTGTGTGAGTGGTGGGTGTGAGGACCCTCAGTGTCTCATGGGAGGTTTTGTGCCTCTGTAGCCGAGCGAGTGACTTCACTAGGCAAGGACTGGCATCGTCCCTGTCTTAAGTGCGAGAAATGTGGAAAGACGCTGACCTCCGGGAGCCATGCTGAGGTGAGGGTTAAAATGAGTGGCAGAGGCTGGGGGCTTAGGGACTGGGATGGAGGCACCCACCCCTTCAATGCCCTCTCCTTGCAGCATGAAGGCAAGCCCTACTGCAACCATCCCTGCTACTCAGCCATGTTTGGGCCCAAAGGTACATGGCTGGGGCTGGCCCTAACTTCACCCTAACCTGCCTCCTGTGCCCTGGCTTCCTTTCCCATCCTATTCATCTCATCTTTCTTTGCAGGCTTTGGGCGAGGTGGAGCTGAGAGCCACACTTTCAAGTAGACCCAGGTATAGCCGGGTCTCCAAGGCCTCTATCCCACATGCCTGCAGAAGGTGACAGGGCTTGAGGCACACACAGCTGTTTTTCTCCTTACAGGTTGTGAAAACCCTCCCGACCCGCCTGGCCACGTGCCAGGCCTTACCCCCAGACACCAAGGGCTCCCAGAAGTCCTGCATGCCCTTCTTTAATAAACCTGAACCATTGGAAGCCTTGTGTGTTGGTCTGCTGTAGGGTGGTGGAGGGGACCTGCTGTGGGGGTTCAGCTCAGGCCCTGGGCATGGCTCTTCCTGCTGCAACAGCCTCTGCTGGCCACTGACATTTGGGGGGCAGAGCCCCTTCTTCAGAGGAGTTCAGGCTTACGTCCAACTCTAGCCCCTAGCCCTCAAGGGTTCTGGCCTGGGGTGACCAGGGTTCTGGCCTGGGGTGACCCTGGCCAATGGATCGTCAGGAACATGAGACCTAGGAATGGGCGGGGCCGGCCACAATGCAAAGGGTGAATCAGTTGGAGCTTGCCTGGTTCCCTTTTTCAGACACTGTAGGGGAGTTGTGTGGACTTACTGCCTATCCCATTTCCACTTTCTGTCACCCTACGGTGACCCCCCACAGTGCACCTGCTTAGCCTGGACCAGACACTACCTCCTCCCTGCCCAGAACCATCCCAAGGGGGGTCTGACTCTAATGGGATTTGGGGGCTGACTCTGCAGCAGGAGATGGCTTTCTGGAAACCCCTCTGTCAAGTCAGGACAGTTAGGCTGTCTCCTCTACCCACACTCCACTGTCCACACAAGACTGTGGACCTATGGGGCCGCAAGGTCCCAGCAGTGCCCTGGCCTAGCCTACCACAGTCCTTGGTACCTGTAGTCCTGCAAGTGGTATGTAGTACAGTGTATGTGGTTGCTGGTTCTGGAATCCCAAAGGTGTGGATTCCAGAGTGCTTTAGGTTCTCTGAAGTATGGACCAGAAGACGCCATCCTGAGAGCTGAGTTTCCTATTCTGAGGGGTGTTGGGGCAGATCTCGAGGCCTTTGGGGTCCAATGATGCCATACCCGAAGGCCAGGCTGGGGACTGCAAGATTGCAAGATGTGGAACCGATACGCTTGGGATTCCTCGTATTTTCAATTTGCCCCCAAATCATGTCTCCTGCCCCGTTGTACCTAACAGCCAGTTGGGGCACTTGAGGTGAACTCCAGCGAGCTGAGGTCCGCTGGAAGAATGGGGGTCAATGGGAGAAGTGTACGGTAGTGCAAAGCGGCCCTGGGAGGCAAACGAATGCATTGGGCGTTCCCCGGTGCGCCAGCCAGAACCGGCCTTTGCTGAGAAGTGTTAAAAGTGTGTAGGAGCAGGGCTGGAGCCTGGGCTGAGGGCGGTAGGACCGGCAGAGTTTGGTTGGGCGAGGCCATTTGGCTGCGTGGCCATAGCTGCTTTGCTGGGATTCTGGGGGAAACTAGGAAGCTAGACGCCACGAGGCAGGAGATCCCCAGGGAAGGAAGGTCTGCAGCAGGAACCCATTTGCAAGGGGACTTCAGGGGCCAGGAAGAAGGGCAGACGGCAAACACATCCGGAAGGCTGAGCTGAGCTGCGCCCACTGTCCCACGCTTCCGGGGGCGTGGCCATCATGTAGGTGTGGCCTAGCAGCCAGGTGCTGCAGGTCCTCTGCCCCTCCCTCACCTCGGTTTTCTCTTCCACTTTTCTCTCCGCAAGCCGCCTTTTCGGGGTTACCGAGGCGTACAGGCCGTGCGGCACCGTGCACTGCCCCAGCTACCTTGTGCCCGAGCGTCCTGCCCCCACCCTCGCCTTCCCTCCGGCCCCTCGCCGCCTGCGGACTCGCCCTCTGGGTCCGGGTGGCCGGCGGCCGGCCTGCGCTTGGCCCGGGCACGCACGACGTCTGTCCACACCCGGCGGGCCGCAGACACGACGCCGCCTTCCTCCAGGTTGCGGCCATGGAGTCCCCGCTTGCCGGGGTGGGCTCGTGTGTCGTGCCTTGCCACTGCCCCGCCGCTGTGGGAACGCGCCCGTGCATTCTGGTGAGATGCTCCCCGGCTGCCAGGACTAGGTAGGGCTGGACCCTGGGAGTCGGCCACGCCCTCCTAAGGTGGAGGACTTGGTGACCGTGGGGTCTGGGGCTGGACCGGGGCCTTCTCGGGACTTCCGGAGACGTGGTCCGGGAGCTCCCACCCGGTTTGCAGACTCGGCGGGGTCCTAGCGCCCCCTTGCGTTGGGGCCGGGTCACCAGCCCAGCGGCTCCGGGGTGGCTGGGTGCGGCCCCCGGCGCTTCCTCCGCGCCTCCCCCGGCGCCTGGAGCGCATGTGCGCCCTGCGGCCCGGCACAGCTGGCGCCCGCGGTTGCTAGGTGACGGGGCGCGCTGATTGGCCCCACCCCGGAAGTGCCTGCGTCCGTCGACCGGAGAGTCCAGTAGTACCGGGTCCTCGTTCATTGGACTGGGAAGCGAAGGCGGGAGCGGCGACTGGCCCGCGGTGCGGACGCGCGGTCCGAGGCTGCATGGGGAGGCGGCGGCACCGCGCGCCCGGGGCCCTGCCCGAGGCCATCGCCGCGCTGAGCCGGGCGCTGCCCGGGGGGCCCAGCCCCGAAGTCTTCCGCCGCGCCAAGTTCGACCGTCCGGAGGCGGTGAGGCTCCCGGGGCGCGCGGTGGCGTCTAGGGCGGACACAGGCGGCACCTCGGCCCCCGCTGACCGCTGCGTGTTCGCCGCAGGCCCCGGAGCTCTGGCAGCTCCTCTTTCGCGTGCTCTCGCCGCCGGCTGCGGTCTGCGTTGGGACCTCCCCGGCCCCAGGTAAGCTCTGCGCACCCGGAACCGTGCTCCAAAGGTTCTGGCAACTGGGTCCTGCCAAACTTTTCTTGGTCTTTTTGAGACAGGGTCTCCCTGTAGCCCCAGCTGGCCTGGAACCTACTATGTGGACCAGGTTGGCCTTGAACTCAAAGATCCGCTTACCTCTGCCTCCGCAGTGCTGGGATTAAAGGCGTGGGCCACCACGCCCGGACTTTCCTCATTGAGTAGACTCTGGGATACCCTCTCCTAATTCAACTCCAACACTCCTCCCATGGAGGCATTTGCCCCGCCCTATAGTACTGTCCGGCCCTCTACCCTGGCCCTTCTAGTCTGGGTAGCAGTGGCTCCCACCACTCCAGGGAAGCTAGACCCTGGTCCAACCACCCACTCAAGTCCTGTTCCGTGGTTAGTATCCTGCCTCTTCATATCATAGTCCTTTCTGAGTCAGGTCTGTACTTAGGGGGCCTCTGGAGGAATCCAGGTGGTATCTCCTCCTGGTGAGCCCCCCTGAGCTGGTGACTCCCCACTCTAGAGGCCCGAGCCCGGGTGGTGAAGTCAGCACTTCGTTCCCTGGGCTACCCCAGGCCTGTGCTGGCCCAGTTTCCTGAGGGCAGCCGGGAACTGCTGTTGGCCCTGTCCTGGCTACTGGCCCGAGGACCTCTTCTTGAGCAACTGCTGCTCCAGACCCATGTGCAACTGGGTGACCAGCTGCCCCATTTTGAGGTGAGTAGAGACAGTGTGGGTGCCTGGGCCTGGCTTTGCCAAGAAACCCTCCGTTTCTCTGTGATTCCAAGTCCTGTCCTCAGAAGGGCTCCAGCTTCTCAGCTGACAGTGGGGCTTAGTCTGCCCTGTGTAGCACACCCTCCCTCCCTCCCTCCCTTCCTCCCCCCCTCCCTCCTTCCTCCCCGCCTCTTTCAGGGCAGAATGAGGTGTGCAGCAGTGCCTGCCTCTTGTTCCCTCTCCAGCATGAGGCCCCGGCCAACTTTGGCCCTCCTGCGCCCCCCATGGAAACAGAGGGGCCTGTGGACCTCCGGAGGGTGCAATGGCTGATGGGAAAGCTAAGATTCCAGTGGCGCCGCCTGATCTCCAGTCAGCAGGAGCAGTGCGCCCTTCTCAGCAAGGTAGGCGGTAGTGACTCCATACAGGGCCCATTACCCTGCACTCCTGTGTGGCCCATCGCTGTCCCCACCATTGGCTGGCTGGACTGCTGGGCTTGCCCCACTCTGGCCTTTGGCTAAGGTTTACCTCTGTGAACAGGGCAGGGCCCTGCTCTGCCCTACTGTGTCCTGTGGGGAAGCCCACAGAGATGGTTCCATGCCCCTCTTCAGGAATCTCCCAGCATTGCAGAGCTACTCGGAGCCCAGCCCTGTCCTGTTCGGCTATAAGTGGGCTCTGAGGTGCCTGTATCCAGCTAAGAGGGACCTTGCTGCCGAGCTGCCGCAGGCCCGTACCTTACCTGTTGCAGGTTCACTTATACACCCGTGGATGCCACAGCCACCAGAGCCTTGGCCATCTGTCTGTTGCTGAAACAGAGATGCTTAGGGACCCAGAGAATGGCCAACAGGTGAGAATTAGATGCCAGCAAGGTGCTGCGTTTGGTGCCACCCATGGTGGGCTGTGGCTAATTCCTGGGGCTGGTGTCAGCCCTTGATTTCTGTGTCTCTGGAAGTTCACCAGGTTCACTTGTCATTTGCTGTTATGGGTGACAAGTGTGTCCCTCAGAACTCTCCCTGCTCAACTATCTAGGAATGCAGACTAGGTACTGCATGTGCTGGTTCCCTGGCCAGGCGTGGTCAAGGTTGGAGGGGCATGGTGTCAGGCTGGACTGGGAGTGACTTGGGGTCGGGACCACTGGGATGGAGGAGTACAATGTCAGGTCTTTTCAGCTTGCAGCTGTACCTGTCACCTGATGTGCCAGTGGGGACAGCTGCCCTTTAGAGCCTGGGGCCAGGTGCCCTTTAGAGCCTGGGGCCAGGCCTATGGGGTCCTTGGGCAGAAGTCTACTGAGGTTGTCAGCCTCCAGGCCTTGTAGAGTATGGTTCTCTGCCTTGCCTAGACTCCATTCGGTTCTTTTTTAGCAGGGCTGCCCCAGGCCATGGGCTCTTGAGGGTCCCAAGCATACCCAAGTTTGGGAGAGAACAGGCTTGGTGGGTAGGCATGAGCCTGAGTGGTGATGGCCTCAGGCACAGTGTCCTCCGTCTGAGGCTGAGAAGTGTCTGCTGTCCTCACCCTGAACTACTTCCCGGGGTGTCCAGTCCCCCACTCCTGTCTCCCTCTGTCCCCCTTGCAGACCTATCCCTGTCTTTATTTCCAGGGCCTCACCCCCCTGTCACTACTACTTCCTGTCTCTAGATGAGCTTTTCTCTCATGTGTCCTGGGTAGTCCCAGGACTGGCCATCACTTTTGGCCTGGACTATAGAGCATCCTGAGTGGCTGGCTGACCGCTGATGTTGGCCACATACTCAATCTGGGTGACCCTCCTTCTAGGCCCAGCTCCCTTTGCCTCTTTCCAGCCAGAGACTCCCTCACCTCATCCCAGGCCTGTTTTCTGGCTGGACAAGTGGGACCAGAGGGATCTTGGGTCAGGGTCAGTGGGTTGGATCCTGGTTTCTGTTGTTCGTCGTCTGCTGGGGCTCATGCTACAAAGCCGGCTGACCTAGCTCTGCCGTTCTATTCACTGAGTGGTTTGTATGCTCCACTGTGTGCCAGGGTGCTCACCTGATAGGCTGCCTGACCACTGGTACCATTACCCTTGGAAGAGGCCTGGGCTGGGCCCATCTGGTAGGGCATGTGTCTGGCCTTGGGGTGCTGAGACAGCACTTGGGAGTCGTGGTATGCCCTTGGCCTTGACCCCCTTTCAGACGTGACTAAGCAAAGCTGGCTTCCTAGGCGCTGGTCTCTGGGTTGGACTATAGCACAGGCTTCCCTGCTTGGCCTAGCACTGGCTGGGACCTTGCTGTGGGACCACCTTCGGGGTCGGGTGGGGTCTGATGGTTAAGGTACCCTTGTCTCATAGGCTGGCCTTGTCACAGGACTTTGGACAGCAGTGTCAGGTGGATGGAGGCCACGGGTTAGCTTCCTTCCATGCTTCTGGAGAGTAGCTGGCGAAAGCCGGGTCCTGGCCTGCTGCAGGACGTGTGCTGCTGGGATGGGTCCCAGGAGTTTCTGGACTGATCTATGCCCGGTATGTGTGCAGCCAGGCATGCTGCTGCGTGACTGGACGGTTCTTTGGTTGCTGTGGTGCCTGCAGCCCTCTGCATCCCTTGTGTTCTTGTTCCCTTAGGGGAGGAGGAGCAGGGAGATGACTGCCTCTGGAGAGTTAGGGAGAGGCTGAGGGGAGTGATGGGGTCTGTGGCTCATTGCGCCCACACCCCATATTCTAGGGGTGCTGGGCCTCCCAGGACTCTTCTTGGAGTTGGTGCTACCTACCCTTCTGGTGGTGTGTTTAGGTGCCCTGTGCCGTGATAGGGTCTTTCCTCTTTGGGGCTGTGGGCCCTGTGGGTCACCCTTTCCCTCCCATGGCTCTCTGGTGGCTCTGATTCCAGAGCCTGCCTCTGCTTCCAGAGCCTGCCTCTGCTATGCTCGGCCCCTTTGAGTGACCTTGGCATTCAAGGTGTTTCCTCAACGACTCGTCCTCCTTCATTCTCTGTGGAGCTAGGGCTCAGGTGGCATGTGCTGTCTTCTGCAGCTCCTGTCCCTGGCCAAGAACCCAGGATCCCCATGTAGATGTCAGGGCTGGGGACACTGAACCATCTGTGTGGGCTGGGCACATGCAGGGCACCAGAGACACTGACTTTTTGCATCAGCTAGCATGTTGTCTTCTAAAGGGAACAGTGTGTTGGATCATTTGTGTTTAGACGGGAGCTCCCAGTATGGAGACAAGCAACTAGGGACTTCTGTCTGCAGCCAGGCAGTGGAAAGCGGCCAGAGCAGGGCCCTGTGCTGCTGACCTCTTGACCTCTGATACACAGCAGTTAGTGCAGGACCAGCAGGCTTTGCGCTGCTGGGAGCAAGGATGGGTTTTCTCCGACTTGCAGGGCTCAGCTCTGTCCCATTCTCAGCCTGTGCTCAGATTTCCATTACCCGAACTCCTCTTTGCCTTTGAGGGTCCAGGTTACCTGGGGCGGACCAGCCAGCTCTCCGGGCCTGGGCTTCTCGTTTGTGCAGTCCTCGAGACGCCCCCAGTTAGGGGGATATGAGGCAGTGTGCAGAAGCCCCTGGACTCGGCCTCTTACTTGGGGGCCTTACTTAACCAGCAAGGGAGCCACAGATGTGCTCTGAGCGGGAGGGCAGCTGAGCCTGGCTGTGCATCTTGGTGGGGACGGGTGTGCTGTGGGAAAACCCTGAAGCCCGTAGATAGGAAGTGATGATGATTCCGAGGGTCGCAGGGAACCTGGCGTGGGAAGTGAGCAGCGGGCGGCCGGGGCCAGCTGTGGCTCTTTCTCCAGCTGCTGCAGACACTAGAGTGCGAGAACGTGCGCCTGGACGCGGCTCTGGAGTGGCGGCGCCGCGAGCTGGTCTTCTGGCAGTGGATGGTGAGGAGGGCTTGCCCCGGGCTCCCTGCTGCCCTCAGCCTCTCTGGCTCCAACCTCAGCCTCCCTGCTGCCCTTACCCTCTCTGGCTCCAACTGGCAGTCCCCGGCCATTGTGGTAGTCCGGGAGGTCTTTCCACCTTGAAGATGGAGGAGAATGCTCTAGGAGAGGCTCTGCCCAGCGTGGCTGCTTGGCATCGCGGTGGCTGACACCACTGGTCCTCACTCTGCTTCTCCTCGAGGTCTGGTTTTGGTTGGTGCTCCCCTGGCTGCCGGGGAGTCTAGCCAGTGTCTGGAGTTGTCAGAGCTCGTGCCTGGCTGGCACCCGCCCACCAGAGCCAGTGCCCTAAACCTAACCTCTCACCAGAGCCGGTGCCTGGCCCGTACCCTCTCACCAGAGCCTGTGCCTGGCCCGCACCCTCTCACCAGAGCCTGTGCCTGGCCCACACCCTCTCACCAGAGCCTGTTCCTGGCCCGCACCCTCTCACCAGAGCCTGTGCCTGGCCCGCACCCTCTCACCAGAGCCAGTGCCTGGCCCGCACCCTCTCACTGGACCTTCTCTGTAGAACACGATTCTGGATGCCTGTCCTGTGGAAGGTCCTGCTGTGGCCTCACAGCCTACAGTCCTGCCTGTGATTTCTGAGCATGGGCTTGGTGAGTTGGAGCTGGTGGAGTGGGAACTGCAGGCCCTGCAGGAGGAGCTTCAGGAAGCGACTGAGCCCCGGAGGGCCGCGTGGGAGGCCCAGGTGAGGTCCCCAGCATCAGCCTGTCCTCCAGCCCTGTCCTGCCTCCTGCCACTCTGGGCTGGCTATACCTGGGGAGGGCAAGGGTGGCCATTTGACTAAGCAATAGAGGAGGGACCCTGCCTAATGAGATGAAGTTTGGCGGGTGATACATTTGACTAAGCAATAGAGGAGGGACCCTGCCTAATGAGATGAAGTTTGGCGGGTGATACATTCGGTACCACATTCAGTAGCAGGGTGTAGTGAAGAGGGACCCTGAGACCCTTCACTGCCACTCCCAGACCCAGCCCAAGGAGGCAGGCCAGGCCACACTGAATCCCCTGCTCCTGCACTCTCATGCAGCACTGCCTGTTGGCTGGCCACACTGCCCCTGCCCAGTGTCCCTCCCGCTGCCCAGCATCTCCCACCCTGCACGCCAGCACTGCTACACCAGTTCTGTCTTTTTGTGGGAGCATTTTATTTATTTTTATTTATTTTTTTGTCTTTTCAAGACAGGGTCTCCCTGTAGCCCCAGCTGTCCTGGAACACACTCTGTAGACCAGGCTAGCCTTCAACTCACAAAGATCCACCTGCCTCTGCCTTCCAAGTGCTAGGATTAAAGGTGTGCGCCGCCACGCCCGGTGTTGTGGGAGCATTTTCATGTTAGCTTCAGAAGGCAGGCTCCCCTGAAGCTTCTTGGCTTGATCTTCGTGGCTCTTTCTCCACGAAGATCAGTGGCCACCCTGAGTTCCCACAGACCCCACCCTGTCAGGGCTGGTATGGCACAGACTGCTTAGGCTGTGGCGGAGGTAGAGTTCTCTCAGGAGAACATAAGACCTGCTCTTATCTGGGTGAAGGCAGAGCCTATTCAGCAGGGCTGTGGGCGCAGGGTCACCCTCCAGTGTCTTCTGAGGGGATCGGGCTTGTTGGTGTGGCCTCCACCCTACCATGCTACACACAGCATGTCTGGATAGGGACTGTCTTAAAGGGCCCAGGTCCCCTGGGTGGGTCAGCCTCCCCGGGCACCACACTCCTGGACAGCAGTGGGAAGGGGGAGGAAGAGCAGAGGTTGGTGGGGAAGGCCTCACTGACCCCTAGAGTAGCTGGTGTCCTTGAGAGTGTCCTCAGCACTGGAGGGCTAGAGGGACATGGCGGGCTAGAGGCTGCCAAGCCCACCTCTTCCTGCTCTTCAGCCAGGTGGGGCTGAGGCCAGGGATCCTGGTCCCCTGGGACCTGGGGGGGGTCCCTGTGTCCCACTGACTGCTGGCATAGGCTTTAGGTACTTCATGAGCGTGAAGCTGTTTGTGGACCAGGCAGGCCTTTTGTCCGGACCCCAGAGCGGCCTGGTTTTCTCTGGTGGGAAAGATACCTGGACATTAGCCCTTCTTTGGAGCCTTGGGCTGGAGGGCTTGGAAGAGCCATCACTGTCCTGGGGAACAGAGCTGCTCTGGGCTCAGGAGCTGCCGTGCCTTCTCTCCTGCAGGTTGGAGGCCTAGGTCGGGGCCCTGAGTGGAGTGCCACAAGAAAGGCCTTGAAGGAGGCTGTGGAACGGGCGCTGGTAGCCCTGCAAGAGTCCTGGGAACAAGCCAGTCCCCCTGCCCAACCTCAAAGAACCCACCGACTGGTGAGAAGTGAGGATGGGGCCCCGGGGCCCCCAGGCCTGCGGGCAGCCGAAGTGATCAGGACGCTGAGCGCCCAGGAGGCCTGTCTGAAGAGGGTGCTGCAGCGGTTACAGAGCCAGTGTCAGCAGGAGCTGGCCGGGCTGGCAGGCGCCCTACCTGGCCTGATTTGGATCCTGGCCCCTGGACACTGAGAGCCTCAGGATGTGTGCCCACATTAGGTGGAGGTCTTGGCTGGGTCTCAGAGGAGAAAAACGGGGCTAGCAGTGGATGCAGAGGTCCAGCCTGTGTGTTCCCCCCAGGGCCAGCGCCCTTTGACCTGGCGTTGTTTGGCCATGGGCTGGTCTTCCTGAGAGGAGTCTGGAGGGGACCTAGAAATAGGAGGCGGAGCCCTCCCTGGACACCAGGCTGCTGCCCTCTTCCCTTCTCCCAAAGCAAAGCCCTTTTATTGCTGGGTGTGGTGGCTCACACCTTTGACCCCAGCACTCAGGAGGCAGAGGCAGGTGGATCTCTGTGGGATGAGGCCAGCCTGGTCTACATAAGGAATTCCAAGCCAGCTGGGGCCACAGGGAGACCCTGTTTGAAAAAAACAAAACCCTATGTACCAAAGCCTTTTCAGCTTCCTCTTCCTGAGTCACCTGGGCAGGGCTGGTGTGTGGTTGGCACCATGATGGGAGGCAGATGGAGCGGGGCCCAGGCCCCTCAGCGGAAGGGCTCTGGCCAGTTTCCTGCACCTTCTCCCGGGAGCTGTGTGCTAGCTCCAGGCAGAGCAGCAGAGCCCCTCCCAGTCAGGGCCATAGATGTGCCTGGTGTGTGTGTGTGTGTGTGTGTGTTGTGTATGTTTGTGTGTGCGTTGTGTGTGTTTGTGTGTGTGTGTGTATGTGTGTGTATGTGGTGTGTGTGTGTGGTGTGTGTGTGTGTGTGTGGTGGGGGGCCGCCTGGTGTGTGCGTGTATGTGTGTGTGTGTGGGTGGTGTGTGTGTGTGTGTGGTGGGGGGCCGCCTGGTGTGTGTGTATGTGTGTATGTGTGTGTGTGTGTGGTGGGGGGCCGGATGGGAGCTCTGGGGGGTTCTGCCTGGGGGAGGGGGAGGGGGAAGGGATGCAGCAGTGCAGACTGAGGGCCTTTGTCCTGGCGGGCTGCTGGGCAAGCTCAGCCCTACAAAGCTGCCTGTGTGTAGGAAGCGCGCACAGCCTGGTGGGGTGGCCCTCTCCCCTCCCAGTCTTCCAGCCAGTGGGCACAGGCAGCCCTGTGGCCTCTGGCCCTGCCTCTCTTTCCATCCTAACTCCAAACACTGATCCAACACTGGATCAGCCTTCTGCCAGGCCAGGCCCCGGGCCACTTGGAGACTCTGGGCACTTTGCACTCTGCCAGAACATTCTCCTGTGGGGTATTTCTGCTTCTCTGGTGGTATGTGTTGCTGTGACAGCCCATGTCTGGAGTGACAGCTCTTGCACAGGTGGCCTCTGTCCCTGGGGCTGGGCACCATTCTTCTCTGCTCCAGTAACTGTTCCTAGCACATTTCTGGATGGAGCATTGTCTAGCAGGTCCTCCCCAACCTCTGTACCCCCAGGAGTCACAGGAGCTTCACGGGCTGCTGAGCCTCTACTGTGCTTCCTAGGCAGCTGCCCTCCTGCCTGCTGCCCCCTCCCCAGCTCTTGCCGCTTCCAGTGAGTTCCAGCTGTGGTCCAGGGCGCATGGGACCTGGAGCCTCCCAAAGACCCTCTGCGGTCATCCCTCCAGCTGTCTTTAGCACCTCACAACTGTGATTCAGACTATGCAACTCCATAATTGTGCCTCTGGAAACTGACCTTAAAGAACCCAAATGGAAACTAGTGTTTGAGACTCACTTCATTTGCTCTGCAAAGTCAGTGTGATTCCTGTCAATCTCATGTATGTGTTTATGTGTCCATTTGTGGGACTCAAGGCTGGATGGTGTGAAGGAAAGCCTGCAAGAGGCTCCGACCATGGGACCCAGCCTTGGCCAGGTGCTGAGACCTGGTACCTAGTGCCACTGTTCTATACACAGTGTTTTGAAATAGCCCATGGTTACGAGCTCACTGCTGTGTCCTAGGAATGGTCAGGCATCAGTGGCCACAACCCTTGGGGGGCTCTGCAGTCATCCTGGGCCAGCTCACAGTTGGTGACCTGTGTTCTCCAGGGTGCTCACTTGTAGCCAGCATCTCAGATCTGCATCACGGGCTCCCTGGCACTTTGTGCCTTCCATGGTTTTGAGGAACTGTGGTCATATTGTTCCCTGAGACCCCCAAATAACTTGGTCTTAAGATCAACAGCAGCCTTCATGCCCAACACGAGGACCAAGCCTCTGACCACCCTCAGACCCACAGGCATGTTTGAAGTCAGCAGGTGGACAGTGGGCCCTGCTCTTGGACTAGTGAGGCCATGCAGACTGCCCCTTGGGTTAGAACCAAGGTCAGTGTATCCTTGCTGGGGTAGTGGGAGACAGCAAAGGTGGCTTCCTGAGGTGAAAATATGTAGGCCATGAAGGGAAGGGACGCTCTGTAGTTTCAGTTCTGTGAAAGCGAGGAACTTCTTTATTAAAGACAGCATAAAGTAGCCAGGTGTGGTGGTGCATGCTGTTTAGTCCAGTGCTCAGGAGGCAGAGGCAGGTGGATATCAAACACTGCATAGTGAGATCCTGTCTAAAAATGAGAGAAACCAGGGATATAGCTCAGTAGTAGGACACTTGCCTATTGTGTGAGATTCTGAATTCTGTCTCCAGCTCTGGTGGTGGTGGTGGTGGCAAGTTTGCTATATTTGCAAATGATTTAATACAGAGAAGATAAACAGGATATCATTCACTATGAGAAAGACTGATGTTGGGCAAGGCAGGACAGGAACAGTGTCTGGTAAGAGGTCAAGTTGCCCACCTTCCAGCCCGCAGCTTCAAGCCCTGAGATCCAGAGACTCTGCTTGAGGTGCATTGCTCTTAGTTTCCATTTCCAGAAGCCCAGCCCTTAGCAGCTGCTGCAGTCAGCTCTGAATAGTACCCAGCCACAGTGGCAGCCAGTGTGAGTGAGGTGTGAGTGCAGCTCCCAGGCCCTCGGTGTTGGGCCCCTCCACCTGGTGATTCAGGACGTCTAGCAACAGGGTCAGTCTCTCCATCATCCACCTTGGTTCTGCAGTCTGCTGGATCCATTCCCCATTTCTGGCTGGCCCCCTCGTTGGGGTCTTCTCCGGGAGTTGTGTGGGGTGGCTGGGACTGGGCAAGGCCCCCTGGGGAAGGAGTCAGTTACAGTGGAGTGACTGCAGAGTGTCCAGAACAACCAGCCACCTTGAGGGCAATGTCACTGACTGCCAGAGAAGGGGCTGCCTGGCCTGCAGCTCCCAGCTTCAGGCTGCCAGGCTTAGAAGGTCTTTCCTGCTTTTCAAGGGCCTGTGGCCCACTTTTGCTCATTGGTAGAAAAAAAATTTATTGGGTATTTACAATAAAGGTTTATAGCTCATCAGAAAAGAACATGTTCAACTGCATTGAACAGTGTCCTCAGTGTGCAACCCCTGCCTGTGCCCCTCAGAGCTGGGCCCCTCAACCTGTTGTGCCATCGCCTTTCACGTCTGTCCCACCCCGAGTTACCAAGCAGATGTCATCGAGGCTGGCCATGATGAAGTCTCACACTGCTCAGCCTTGTGGCCTTCCCTGTATGTCCTGCAAGCCCTGGGCCAGGGCCATCATGTCTGCATGGTACTGAGCTTCCATCTTTGTCCTGTCCTCTGTCCCTGCCCATGCCGGTTCCTTCCCTTAGCCATATGGCCAAGGGGTACTGTCTCAAGCAGCGGGGACAGAGTGGGGTGTCCCACAGATTGCATCTGGGTAAGAACAAACAGTAAATACAACAGGGCAGGTACGTACAGACACTTGATGCAGTTGGGCTGTGGGGCTAGAGGGGACCTGTACGGCAGGGAGGGGGTCCTAACAGGCTTGGTGGGAATGAGGCCGGGGCACTTGGGTGGTGAGTTGTGTGGCTAAGGACAGGATGGTAGGAGGTGAACCTGAAGCAGAGCACAGCTTGGGTCTGGGCTTCACACTGAGTGGCTTCTGGAGACCAGTGGAAGGCAAGCAAGGACTGGCTGTGGAGACAGGTGGATTCTGGTTCCTCCCGGCTGGGTCTGGTAACCTGTTGGTCTGAGTTGGATGGGGTGCCTTCCCTTTGACGTTGGAGTGAAGTGCTTGGTGAGCAGCTAACACAAGTCCCAGCCGGGCATGGTGGCGCACGCCTTTAATCCTGGCACTCAGGAGGCGAAGGCAGGTGGATTTTTGTAAGTTCAAGGCCAGCCTAGTCTACAGAGTGAGTTCCAAGACAGCTGGGGCTACAGGGAGACCCTGTCTTGAAAAGACCAAATCCTGGGGCTGGAGAGATGGCTCAGCGGTTAAGAGCACTGACTGCTCTTACAAAGGACCCAGGTTCAATTCCCAGCACCCACAGGACCATCTTTAACTCCAGTTCCAGGGGAATCCAACACCCTCTTATCTCCACAGCATTGCATGACATGGGTGCACGTACCTACATGCAGACAGTATGCTCATATACATAAAAACAAATCCCAAACTTGGGGGTAGGGATCAGGCGAGACCCTGGTGTAGGCAGGACACACTAGGGGTAATGAGGCCAAGGCCCAAATTAGTCATGAGCCCTGGGTCTCCCACACCTTAGAGAGCAGAGGGTGGGAGGGGAAGGGGCAGAGGTGCTCCTTGCAGGTTGCAGTCAGGAAGTGACTGCTGGACCTAGGAGTGTAATGCCTGCATCCTCACGCTAAAAAGGACTAACGACCTTCCAGCATCACAGTGCCCCCAGTACAAGGATCTTACTGGTTGCAGAGAGGCTGTGGAGCAGGCTTTGGTCCAGCCTGGCCTGGCTTCTTTGTGGACCAGAGATGTCCTGGAACCGTTCCTCTGCTATATTGCTGTTGTGCCCTGGGTACCAACTGGCACGGCGATTGGTGATCGAGACTCCATGTGGTGGGGACAGCTGTCTGCCGTGGTCATCATGGCAGGGATTAGATAAGGCATTCTTCCCCCCCCCCCCACGAAGACTCAGCAGTGATCATTAGCTGCCCTTTGGAACGGGGCAGGCTCGTTGCTGTCTGTCCTAGCTCGAGGTCCCTGAGCCTCCTGGGTTCACAATATTCTGTGTGATTTTCTTAGCATCATTTGGTCAAAAGGAAAGGGTGGAGAGATGGCTCAGTGGGTAAGGTGCTACAAAGACCTGCATTCAGATTCCTAGCTCCCATGTAAAAAGTGATACAAAAAGATGGGTATGCAGGCCTGAGCCTGTCCTGGCACTGGGAAACAGACAGGAGGATCCCAGGACTTTGCTGGCCAGTGTAGTCAGTGAGACCTAGCCTCAAAAAATAAGGCAGAGAGTGATAGAGGAAGACCTGATACTTATCTCTAGTCTTTGCATCTCTAGACTTATCTCTAGGTACACACATATGAGCTAGCCTTTGTGCTTATTTGTTAAGACCATTAGGACCAAACAGCACAAGAATTTATGCCCTAAAAAGTTCATTGTGAGTTGGGCATGGTGGCACACACGTTTAATCCAAGCACTACAGTCTTTTTGGGACAGGGTCTCCTGGTAGCCCCAGCTGGCCTGGAACTTGATATGTAGACTATTAGTCACTTTTCTGTTGCTGTGATAAAACCTCCGTGACCAAGGGAACTTATAAAAGGAAGAGTTTAAGCTTAGGATCGACAGTTCCTGGGAATTAGAGTCCATTATGGTGGCCACAGCTGGAGCAGAAAGCTGAGGTCCACATCTCCAGTGAGTACAGGAAGTCAGGAGAGGGAGAGACTGGAGACTGCAAAGCCTATTAAACTCTAACACACACCCCCAGTGATGTACTTCCTCCAGTATGGCCACACCTTTTAAGACCTCCCAGAACAGTGCCACCAAATGGGGACAAAATGTCTGAACACTTAAAGCCTATGGGGGACCCTCTCATTCAAATCACCACATAGACCAAGCTAGCCTTGAACTCACAGAGATCCACCTGCCTCTGCCTCTGCCTCTGCCTCTGAGTGCTTGGGATTACAAGTGTAGGCCACCATGCCCGGCTGGTTTAATTCTTAAAGAAGTACGTGTTGAGAGCATTCTTGGTCCCCACACTTTTCAAGCTCAAATGGAATCGGACACTGTCACCTGGGCTTCTTGATCTGCATTGCCCCTGGAATCCACTTTATTATAGCAAAGCTGTCAGTCCAGCTTGGTAAAGAGATACCATCCAAAGGAAAGTGTTCGGTGTTGGAACTCTGAGCTGTCTGCACTGGTTCACAAAGTACCTTCATATGCTGTGTTCCCTAGGTTCTATCCCTTAAAACTAAAACACCTTTCATCCCTGAGAACTCAGCAGGGCACCCTGGGACGCCTCTGCCCCTGGTAGCTCCAGGTAATGAAGTCCTTGTGTTTTCCAGTTCTGCCTGCTCATTATAAGTCTTGAAGACTTATACTGCAAACACTGCAAGCTGTGTGTTTGGCTCAGTTCTTCTAATTGAAACACAGTATCCCATGTCCAATGAGGTGCATGTATCTGTTTCACTGTGTGTTTCCCACAGACTGAAGGGTAGGTTGCTTCTAGCTTCTCTACCACAGAATATCCTGCTCCCAAGTGACTAGGGCTGCACACTCAGGCCAGGCCAGTGGACTTGAGACACAGAACACACCTGGTCAGGTTGGCACCTGTAGCCCAATTCCTGCAGCTCCTGTCAAGTCCTTGAGGGTCCCTGACACCCTGTGGCATGCTTCAGCTTCTGCAGGCTTGCACTGGCTGGGTGTTAAGTGATCTGTCTAGCTGACTTTTCTTTGATTGCTAGAGTATCATTTCATCCACTATGTGGTGCATGTGTGTATGCATGTGGGCACCTGTGTATGGGGGGGTGTACTTGCACAGGTGCACACATGTGGAGGCTGGAGGTTGCTTGCATTCTACCGTATACTTTGGACCAGGGTCTCTCGCTGAGTCAGGGACCTGAACTTAGGTTTTTATTTTTATTTTTTATTTTTTCTATGTGTATGAGTGTACTGTCTGCATGTAGGTTGGTGCACCCATGTCATGCAATGCTGTGGAGGTCAGAAGAGGGTGTCAGATTCCACTGAAACTGGAGTTAAAGATGGTTCTTAGCTGCCATGTGGGTGCTGGGATTCGAACCCCGGTCCTCTGCAAGAGGAGTCGGTGCTCTTAACTGCTGAGCCATCTCTCCAGCCCCAGGTTTTTATTCTTGCACAAGTGCTTTATTCGCTGATTTGTTTTAACTGTAAAAGAATAGATGAGTTGAATCTTTTGATCATTCTCTGTGTGTGTGTGGGGGNGGAGAGAGAAGAGAAGAGAGGAGAAACCAGGGATCTAATAGCTCAGTAGTAGCTAGTAGATTATTAGAGTAGTAGGACACTTGCCTAATTTGTGAGATTCTGATTCTGTCTCATGACATGTCTGGTTGGTTGGGCTGCTGGTTAGGCAACAGTTTGTCTATATTTGCAAATGATTTAATACAGAGAAGATAAACAGGATATCATTCACTATGAGAAAGACTGATGTTGGGCAAGGCAGGACAGGAACAGTGTCTGGTAAGAGGTCAAGTTGCCCACCTTCCAGCCCGCAGCTTCAAGCCCTGAGATCCAGAGACTCTGCTTGAGGTGCATTGCTCTTAGTTTCCATTTCCAGAAGCCCAGCCCTTAGCAGCTGCTGCAGTCAGCTCTGAATAGTACCCAGCCACAGTGGCAGCCAGTGTGAGTGAGGTGTGAGTGCAGCTCCCAGGCCCTCGGTGTTGGGCCCCTCCACCTGGTGATTCAGGACGTCTAGCAACAGGGTCAGTCTCTCCATCATCCACCTTGGTTCTGCAGTCTGCTGGATCCATTCCCCATTTCTGGCTGGCCCCCTCGTTGGGGTCTTCTCCGGGAGTTGTGTGGGGTGGCTGGGACTGGGCAAGGCCCCCTGGGGAAGGAGTCAGTTACAGTGGAGTGACTGCAGAGTGTCCAGAACAACCAGCCACCTTGAGGGCAATGTCACTGGCTGCCAGAGAAAAGGGGCTGCCTGGCCTGGCAAGCTCCCAGCTTCAGGCATGCACAGGCTTAGAAGGTCTTATCCTGGCTTTTCAAGGGCCCTGTGGCCACTTTTGCTCATTGTGTTAGAAAAAAAAATTTGCATGGTTGGGGTTATTGGATTACAATAAAGGTTTTTATAGTCATTCAGAAAAGTACATGTTCAACTATCATTGAACAGTGTCCTCAGTGTGCAACCTGCCTGTGCACCCTCAGAGCTGGGCCCCCCCTCAACTGCTGTTGTGTTTCCATCGACCTTTTACGTTCTGTTCCCACCCCGAGTTACCAGCAGATGTCATCGAGGCTGGCCCATTGATGAAGCTCTCACACCTGCTCAGCCTTGTGGCCTTCCCTTTGTCCTGCAAGCCTGGGCCAGGGGCATCATGTCTGCCATGGTACCTAGAGCTTCCATCTTTGTTCCTGTCTCTGTCCCTGCCCATGCCGGTTCTTCCCATTAGCCATATGGTCCAAGGGGGGGTGGTACTTGTCTCAAGCAGCGGAAAGGGACAGAGTGTGGTGTCCCACAGATTGCATCTGGGTGAGACCACAAAACAGTTAAATACAACAGGGCAGTGTATCGTACAGACACTTGATGCGTGGTTTGGGCTGTGGGGGCTAGAGGGGACCTGTCGGCAGGGAGGGGGGTCCCTAACAGGCTTGGTGGGAATGAGCCGGCCAGGGGCAGCACTGCATTGGGTGGTGAGGTTGTGTGGCCAGGGACAGGATTGGTAGAGTTGAGGGTGAACCCTGAAGCAGAGCCAGGCTTGGGTCTGGGCTTCAACTGAGTAGGTCTTCTGGGAGACCAGTGGAAGTGCAAGCAAGGACCCTGACGCTTGTGGAGACAGGTGGTTCTGGTCCTCTCCTGGCTGGGTCTGGTACCTGGTTGGTCTGATGTTGGAGGTTTGGGTGTGCTTTCCCTTTCTGAGTTGGAGCAGTGAAGTGCTTGGTGAGCGCTAACCAAGAGAGTACCGCCGGGCATGGTGATGCGGCACGCCTTTTTAATCCTGGCCTCAGGAGGCGAGGCCAGGTGGATTTATTGTAAAGTCAAGCCAGCTGTCTACAGAGTAAGTTCCAAGATCAGTGGGGCTAGCAGCGAGACCCTTCTGTGAAAGACCAAATCCTGTGGGCTGGAGAGAATGGCTCAGCGCGTGTTGATTAAGAGCACTGAACTGCTCTTACAAAGGAACCCAGGTTTCAATTTCCCTTGAGCACCCACAGCGTAGGACCATCTTTAATTCCAGTTCCAGGGGAATCCAACACCCTCTTATCTCCACAGAATTGCATGATACATGGGTGGCAACGCTACACTACATGCAGAACAGTATTCTCATTACATAAAAACAAATCCCGAAACTGTGGGGTGGTAGTGTAGGATCAGGCGAGACCCTGGTGTAGGCAGACAATTTTCACTAGGGGTAATGAGTGCCAAGGCCATCAAATTTAAGTCATGTAGCCCATGGGTCTCCACACCTTAAGAGAGAGACAGTAAGGGGTGGGAGGGAGGGGCAGGGGGCAAAGCAAGCGTGCTCAGTGCCTTGCCCGTGCGTGGTGAGTCAGGAAGTGATTGACCTGCTGCTGGAACCTAGGAGTGTAATGTCCTGCATCCTCACGCTAACAAGGAACCTAACGACCTTGCCCAGCATCTGCAGTGCCCCACGCGAAAGTGACAAGGATCTCTTACTCGTTGCGAGAAGAGAGGCGGTGTGGGCAGGCTTTTGGTCCAGCTCTGGCCTGGCTTCTTTGTGGACCAGAGATTGTCTGGAACCGTTCCTTCCTCTATATTGCTGTTGTGCCCTGGGTACCAACTGGCACGGCGATTGGTGATCGAGACTCATGTGGTGGGGACAGCTGTCTGCCGTGGTCATCATGGCAGAGGCATTAGATAAGGCCATTCTTCCCCCGCCCCACGAAGACTCAGCAGTGATCATTAGCTGCCCTTTGGAACGGGGCAGGCTCGTTGCTGTCTGTCCTAGCTCGAGGTCCCTGAGCCTCCTGGGTTCACAATATTCTGTGTGATTTTCTTAGCATCATTTGGTCAAGAACAGGAAGGTAAGGTAGTTGGGAGAGGACTTGGCTCAGTGGGTACAGTTGGTATGCTGCCTACAAAGACCTTGCATTCGTAATAGATTCCTAGCTCCCATGTAAAAAGTGATACAAAAAGATGGGTATGCAGGCCTGAGCCTGGTCCTTGGCATCAGGGACACACAGACAGGAGGATCCCAGGACTTTGCTGGCCAGTGTAGTCAGTGAGACCTAGCCTCAAAAAATAAGCACGAAAGAAGAGTGATAGAGGAAGACCTGATACTTATCTCTAGTCTTTTGCATCTCTGACTTATCTCTAGTAGTACACACATATGAGCTAGCCTTTGTGCTTATTTGTTAAGACCTATAGGACCAAACAGCACACGAAATTTATGCCCTTCTCAAAAGTTCATTGTGAGTTGTGGCATGGTGGCATCACAGACGTTTAATCCAGGCACTACAGGTCTTTTTGGGACAGGTGTCTCCTGGTCAGGCTTCCCAGCTGGCCTTGGGAAACTCTATGTGAAAAGGATATTAGTCACTTTTTTCGTTTGCTGTGATAAAACCATCCGTGACCAAGGGAACTTATCAAAAGGGAAGAGTTTTAAGCTTAATGGATCGACAGTTCCTGGGACATGTAGAGTCCATTATGGTGGCCTACAAGCTGAGAGAGAAAACAGAAGCTGAGGTTCCCACATCTGCCAGTGAGAGTACGGGAAGGAAGTTCAGAGTGAGAAGGAGAGGGAGAGATGGAGACTGCAAAGCCTATTAAACTCTAACACACACCCCCAGTGATGTACTCTCAGTATGGCCACACGTTTCACCTTTAAGCATCCCCAAACAGTGCAACCAAATGGACAAAATGTCCAACATCTAAAGCCTATGGGGGTGGGACCCTCTCATTCAAATCACCACAAGACCAAGCTAGCCCTAACTCAACAGAGATCCACCTCCTACTGCCTCTGGCCTCTGCTCTGAGTGCTTGGGATTACAAGTGTGAGGCCACCATGCCCGGCTGGTTTAATTCTTAAAGAAGTACGTGTTGAGAGCATTCTTGGTCCCCACACTTTTCAAGCTCAAATGGAATCGGACACTGTCACCCTGGGCTTCTTGATCTGCATTGCCCCTGGAGATCCACTTTATTATAGCAAAAGCTGTACAGTCCAGTGGTAAACGAGAATACATCAAAAGGAAAAGGTAGGTTTGTGGGGGTGGGTGTGGGCGGGGGGTGGTGGTGGGGGGGGGTGATGGGGTGTGGGGGGTGGTGGGTTGGGTGTGTGTTTTGGGGGTTGGGTTTTGGGTGGTTGGGGGTTGGGGGGGCTGTGGGGGGTGGTTGGGTGGTGGGTGGGGGTGGGGGCGTTTGGGGTGTGGGGGGGGGGGTGGTGGGTTCTGGGGGTGTTGTGGTGGGGGTGGGGTTTAGGGGCGTGCTGGGTTTGGGGGGTGTGGGTTGGTGTGTGGGGGGGTCGGTGGGGGGGGTTGTGGGTGGGGGTTGGTGGGTGGTGTGGGGGGTTTTGGGGGGTGGGTGGGTGTGTTGGTTGTGGGTTTGGGGGGTGGGGTGGGTGGGAGGGAAAGGAAGAGGAAAAGAGAGAGGGGGAGGGGGGGGTGGTGGGTGGGTGGGGTGTGGTTGGGTGTGGTTTGGGTTGGGGTTTCTGCGTGGGGGTTTGGGGTGGGTGAGTTGTGTTGGGGGGGGTTCTAACAAAACACAAAAAAAATAAAAAAACAAAAAAAAAAAAAAAAACACAAACAAAAAAAAAAACAACAAAACAAACCAAAAAAATACAAACAAACAAAAACAAAAAAACAAAAAAACCACCCCACCCCCCACCCCCCAAAAACAACCCAACCAACCCCACCCCCCACCATAACACCCCACCCCCCAATTTTTTTGGTCTTTTTCCCCTTTTGGGTGTTTTTTTTTGTTTTTTTTTTTTTTTTTTTTTTTTTTTTGGTTGTTGTTTTTTTTTTTTTTTTTTTTTTTTTTTTGTGTGGGTGGGGGGGTGTGTTGGGTGGGGTGCTTTTGTGGGGTGGTGGTGGGTTGGGTGGGTTTTTTGTGGTGGGGTTGGTGGGGGTGGTTTGGGGCGTTGTGGGGTTGGGTTGTTGTGGTTGTTCTGGGGTTTGGGGGGTTGTGGTGGGGGTGGGGTTGGTGGTGGGTGGGTTGGGGGGCGGGGGTTGGTGGGTGGTGGGGTGGGTGGGGGGTTGTTGTTGTGGGTGGAGGGGTGTGGTGTTGGGTGGTTTTGGGTGGGTTTGAGGGGGGTTGGGTGTGTTGTTGGGGGTTTTTGGGTTTGTGTGTGTGTGTGGGGGGTGTGTGTTTTTTTTTTTTTTTTTTTTTTTTTTTTTTAAAAAAAAACAAAAACCCAAGCTGTCTGCACTGGTTCACAAAGTACCTTCATATGCTGTGTTCCCTAGGTTCTATCCCTTAAAACTAAAACACCTTTCATCCCTGAGAACTCAGCAGGGCACCCTGGGACGCCTCTGCCCCTGGTAGCTCCAGGTAATGAAGTCCTTGTGTTTTCCAGTTCTGCCTGCTCATTATAAGTCTTGAAGACTTATACTGCAAACACTGCAAGCTGTGTGTTTGGCTCAGTTCTTCTAATTGAAACACAGTATCCCATGTCCAATGAGGTGCATGTATCTGTTTCACTGTCTGTTTCCCACAGACTGAAGGGTAGGTTGCTTCTAGCTTCTCTACCACAGAATATCCTGCTCCCAAGTGACTAGGGCTGCACACTCAGGCCAGGCCAGTGGACTTGAGACACAGAACACACCTTGTCAGGTTGGCACCTTGTAGCCCAATTTTTTTTCCTGCACTCTGTCAAGTCCTTGAGGGTCCCTGACACCCTGTGGCGCCATGCTTCAGCTTCTGCAGGTCCTTTGCACTGGCTGGGTGTTAAGTGATCTCTGTCTAGCTGACTTTTCTTTGTTGCATTAGACGTATCATTTTCATCCACTATGTATGTTGTATTGCATGTGTGAGCACCTGTGACTGCGGCGAGGTGTACATTGTCACGCGTGTGCACACATGTGGAGGCTGGAGGGTTTGCTTGCATCTCCTAAAACCGTATATCTTTGGACCAGGGTTTTCTCTCGCTGTAGATCAGGGACCTGAACTATAGGTTTTTATTTTTATTTTATTATTTTTTTCTATGTGTATGCGTGTACTGTCTGACTGTGCAGTTTGGGCTGCACCCATGAACATGTCCTGCAACTGCTTGTGGACCCCGGTCAGAGGGGTGTAGATTTTTTTCCCACTGAACTGGACTAGTTCTAATGATGGTTCTTAGCTTGCCATGTGGTGGTGCTGGGATTCGAAACCCCCGGTCCTCTGCAAGAGGCTGCAGAGTCAGCTGTGCTCTTGACTGTCGAGCCATCTCTCTCAGCCCCACGGTTTTTTTATCTTGCACCAAGTGCTTATTCTCGCTTGATTTGTTTGTAAACTGTACAAGAATAGATGCAGTTGTCTGAATCTTTTGATTCATTCTTGGTGTGTTTGTGGGGTATTATGTCAGTCTTTAAAAAATCTGACTTTCAGGTCCTCCTTCAAAAGTCACATATAGAGCCAGGTGGTGTGGTTGGGGCTGGCACATGCCTTTATCCAGCACTCTCGGGCAGAGTTGACGGAGGAGGCAGGGTGGATCTTTGTGAGTTCAAGCCCTGTCTTGAGAAAGACCAATAAAAAAAAAAATTAAATCTATTAAACATATATAGCAAGGCTTACTCTTTTTAGCATACAGTTCTATTGGTTTTTATTTTATGATTATTTTTGTGCAGTTGTTGTGTGTGTCGGTGTGTGTGTGTAAGGACTGGCTGTTGTTTATATAATATGTGTAGTAGGCAATCGGACATGTGTACATGTCTCCTTGTGCATATGTGGTTTGTTTCGAGCCAGAGGTAGGATGTTTAGGTGGGTCTTTTATCTATCTCTACCTTAAAATATTCATATTTTATTTATTTTCAGGTTATCGGGTATGGTGTTTTATCTATTGCAGGTATGTTTATTGTCTATATCATGAGTGTGTGTTATATCTATGATTTGTAATTTATACCCATGTTGTACGTCCCAAGCACTGTGGAGCTCAGAAGAGGGGGGTCAGAAATTCCATGCAAACTTGAGTTACCGATGGTTGTAGTTCACCATCATACGGTACTGGGATTTGAACACTCAGAGGTCCTCTGCAAGAGCAACCAGTGTTCTTTTTTTTTTATTTTATTTTATTTATTTCTGTATGTGTATCAATGTACTGTCTGCATGCAGGTCTGTGCACCCGTGTCGTGCAATGCCGCGGAGGTCAGAAGAGGGTCTCGGATTCCCCTGGAACTGGAGTTCTCCTGGAACTGGAGTTTCAGACGGCTCTCGGCCGCCATGTGGGTGCTGGGGATCGAACCCGGGTCCTCTGCAAGAGCGGTCGGCGCTCTTAACCGCTAGGCCATCTCTCCAGCCCCGCAACCAGTGTTCTTAACCACTGGTTAAGATTTCCAGCCCCTCTCTATCTTATTTTAACAAAGATTTATTTATTTATTTATTTTGTCTTTTTTGAGACAGGGTCTCCCTTTAATCCCAGCTGGCCTGGAGCTCACTCTGTAGACCAGACGGGCCTTGAACTCACAAAGATCCACCTGCCTGTGCCTCCCAAGTGCTAGGATTAAAGGCGTGTGCCACCACGCCTAGCTATTTTATTTTATTTTATTTTGGTCTTTTTGAGACAGGGTCTACCTGTAGCCCCAGCTGTCCTGGAACTCACTCTGTAAACCAGGCTGGCCTTGAACTCACAAAGATCCACCTGCCTCTGCCTCCCAAGTGCTAGGATTAAAGGTGTGGGCCACCACACCTGGCAATGCTTGACTTCTTGTCTGTTTGTTTGGACAGGGTCTCATCTTGTGGCCCAGGCTGACCATGGACTGATGCAGTTCTGACTGCTGGGGTTTGGGGCCTGACCTTGCACCAGGCTTAAGTCTGAATCCTTTACTCCTACCTTGCCCTTTGTGAATTAATGACTCTGCCTTAGGATAATCTTCACATATGGAGGACATGTTCTCCTGATCTGATTCAGGAACAGTGTCTCTTGGTCAAATTTCCATGGACATTTTAGGGTGAGTTTGCCATGTATTAGAAAATAAGTTGGAGCCAGGCGTAGGGGCGCACACTTTTAATCCTAGCACTCAGGAGGCAGAGGCAGGTGGATCTCTGTGAGTTCAAGGCCAGCCTGGTCTGGTCTATATAATGAGTTCCAAGCCAGCTGGGGTTACAGGGAGATCCTGTTTCAAAAATACAAAAAAAAAAGTTGATATTTTATTGGGTAATGTTGACTCTATAGTTCAGTCTGAGGAGAACTCACATCTTCATAATATTGATCCTTCACCTCTGAGCTCACTTCTTTACTGCTGTCTTGTGTTTCCTTGGATGAAGAATTAAACCTTACTAGGTTTATTTATCAGTATTTGATTGTTTTTATGTGTATGAGTGTACTGTCTGCATGTTGGTTGGTGCACCCATGTCGTGCAGTGCCATGGAGGTCAGAAGAGGGCATCGGAGTCCCCTGGAACTGGAGTTAAAGACGGTTCTTAGCCGCAATGTGGGTGCTGGGAATCGAACCCGGGTCCTCTGCAAGAGCAGTCGGTGCTCTTAACCACTGAGCCATCTCTCCAGCCCCATCAGTATTTGATTTTTTTTAAGTGTTACTAATGGTATGTGTGTGTTTTATAGTTCATTTGCTAAAGACTAGAGAAACATAATTGATTTCTGCATACTGACTTGGTATAAACAATCTTGCTAAACTCACTTATTCTAAAAATTCGGGGCTGGAGAGATGGCCTAGCGGTTAAGAGCGCTGACTGCTCTTGCAGAGGACCCGGGTTCGATCCCCAGCACCCACATGGCCGCCGAGAACCGTCTGTAACTCCAATTCCAGGAGAACTCCAGTTCCAGGGGAATCCGACACCCTCTTCTGACCTCTGCAGCATTGCACGACACGGGTGCACAAACCTACATGCAGACAGTATATTCATACACATAAATAAATAAAATAAAAAAAATTTTATGTGTATGAGTGTATTGCCTGCATGTGTGTAGGTGCATCCATGTCATGCAAAATGTCTGTGGAGTCAGAAGAAAGCATTGGACTCCCCTGGAACTAGAGTTATACATGGTTGTTAGCTGTCATGTGGGTGCTGGGAATTGAACCCAAGTCCTCTGCAGGAGCAGCTGGTGCTCTTAATCACTGAGCCTCTGCTCAGCCCCAGTTTAGACTTAAAATTTTTTTTTATTACTTTTTTATGTGTATGAGTGTTCTGTCTGCATGTAGGTCGATGCACCTGTGTCGTGCAATGCCGTGGAGGTCAGAAGAGGGTGTTGGATTCCCCTGGAACTGGAGTTAAAGATGGTTCTCAGCCACCATGTGGGTGCTGGGGATCAAACCCGGGTCCTCTGCAAGAGCAGTCGGTGCTCTTTAACTGCTGAGCCATCTCTCCAGCCCCAAGACTTTTAAAGAGTATAATTATATCACCTGCAAAACGTAACAGGTTTGATTTTTTCAATATTTATTTATTTGGTGTATATAAGTGTATTGTTGCCTGTATGTGTGTAAGTGCACCCATGTTGTGCAGTGTCCTCAGTTGTCAGAAGGTTTAGAATCCCCTGGAACTGGAGTCACAGATGGTTAGTTGCTGCCGTGTGGGTGCTGGGAACCTAACCTGAGTCCTCTGCAAGAACAGTCAATGTTCTTAACCTCTGAACCATCTCTCCAGCCTGACTGGCTTGATTTTTTAATGTGCAGTTCATACTCCTTGCACTCTCTCCCAGTTTTCTACTGTTTCTAGCTCTGAGGACATCCAGTAGCTGCAGACATATGTCTACTTTTGGATTAAAAAAGAATATTTCTCATAGCTGGGTGTGTTGGCACACGTCTTTAATCCCAGCACTCAGGAGGCAGAGGCAGGCAGGTCTCTGAGTTTAAGGCCAGCCTGGTCTACATAGTGATGAGTTTCAGGACAGCTGGGGCTACAGGGAGACCCTGTCTCAAAAAGACAAAAAAAAAAAAAAAAAGGAAAAGAATATTTCTCATGACATGGGTGGACTTACATACATGCAAGCAATACACTCATACACATAAAATAAAAATAATAAAACATCAGCCAAGCGCGATGGCACAGCACTTTAATCCCAGTACAGAGAAGCAGAGGCAGGTGGATCTCTGTGAGTTCAAGGAAAGCCTGGTCTATATAGTGAGTTCCAGGACAGCTGGGCCTGCAGGGAGACCCTGACTCAAAAAAAAAGATAAATAAATAAGTATATAAGTTAACAAAATAAATCATTTAAAATCCCTGGGAGTAGTGTGTGCAGCTGGCATGTGCTCTCGCCCAGGCACCTGGGAGTAGTGTGTGCAGCTGGCATGTGCGCTCACCCAGGCACCTGGGAGTAGTGTGTGCAGCTGGCATGTGCTCTCGCCCAGGCACCTGGGAGTAGTGTGTGCAGCTGGCATGTGCTCTCGCCCGGGCACCTGGGAGTAGTGTGTGCAGCTGGCATGTGCTCTCGCCCGGGCACCTGGGAGTAGTGTGTGCAGCTGGCATGTGCTCTCACCTGGGCACCTGGGAGTAGTGTGTGCAGCTGGCATGTGTGCTTACCGGGCACCTGGGAGTAGTGTGTGCATCTGGCATGTGCTCTCACCCAGGCACCTGGGAGTAGTGTGTGCAGCTGGCAGGTACACTCACCCAGGCACCTGGGAGTAGTATGTGCAGCTGGCATGTGCACTCACCTGGGCACCTGGGAGTACTGTGTGCAGCTGGCATGTGTGCTCACCTGGGCACCTGGGAGTACTGTGTGCAGCTGGCATGTGTGCTCACCTGGGCACCTGGGAGTACTGTGTGCAGCTGGCATGTGTGCTTACCAGGGCACCTGGGAGTACTGTGTGCAGCTGGCATGTGTGCTCACCCAGGCACCAGTTGTTGACATTCCCCCTCAGAATTCTCTCTCCTCCCACACTGTATGTATGTGCACATATGCAACATGTATGAAGCATGTATAATGTAAACCAGCTCACAAACATGCATACTGGATACTTTTGCATCATTCCCAGAAGTCTGCTTGGGTGTGATGGGTCTACGATCTTAATTTTAGCCAAGGGCCCGTTACCTTGGAGACAGAGCTGGGAAGATCACTGTACAGATGTCTGAGGTAAACCCTGTGCAGCTCACACTTACAAAGCACTGAAGCTGGAGACATGATGCCCGTTACTCTGAGCAGCTAAGAGAGTATTCCTGAGGTCAAAGAACTCTCCAGCCTGCATGATGTTCAATGTCAGAACAACACCGCTGAGCCAGGGTCCCTGTCTAATCTCACCAGGCCCTGCTCCATCTGACCACCCTGGCTGCTTGTGGCATTTGTCACCCTGCTGTGGTGTCTTTCCTTCTGCCTGGGAGCTGCTGTGTCTTTCTTGGCTTTCACACCACGACAGCGCATCCTTGGCCCTCTGGCTGGTGCTTCCTCAGGATGGACCCCCTCCAGGTGGTCGAGCCCAGGATCGAGGTCTGTTTTTTTCTCCAATGGTGCCTGCCCCACTGTTGGCTGCTGCAGAAACAGCATGAGTGCCCAGCTCAATGCCGTCTCTGCCAGCAGAGCCACCAGTGCCACTGCACATAGGCAGCCGTACAATCCTGACAGGGGCTTCACAGTCCGTATGCTCTTTGTTTCGGGGTACATGAGGATCTAAGACTTTACATCATCCTGGTCAGCATTCCCAGGAGTCCACTTTGGCATGATGCACCCATGAACTTTCTTCTAGCTGTACACAAGACCTCTGTCAGTTCACTCACTGTCAACTTTTCTGGTGACTTACTTTAACTGTGAGTTGAAGACAAAGAATCTGTTGTCTTATTGACTCTCCTGGTCCCAGGTACCTGTACTCTTCCAAATCATCCAGTGGTCCGTGGCTTCCTGTCACTCCAGTGCATACCTGAGATCATCTGCCTGGGGGGAGGAAGGCTCATATTGGCTCTGTGTGAGGTTTCATGCTCATTGTCTCAGGCTGCAGTGAGGATACACATGAGGGGACCCCTGTTCACCCACGGCAGGGATTGTCTCAGGCTGCAGTGAGGATACACATGAGGGGACCCCTGTTCACCCATGGCAGGGATGTGCAACAGAGCAAAAGGAGCTGGGGTCCTGCCCCCCCCACCCCCCCCAAAGTGAGATCTCTGTTCATGCTGAGAAACAACCCTTAACACAAGGGCCTTTGGGAAACCTTCCAGATCCACTCACAGCCACTCTAAGGTGTACAGAGATGGCATGGCCTGGCTTCATTCTGTCGCTGTGTTAAAACACTGACCAAAAGCACTTCTGGAGGAAACCATTTATTTCAGCTCCCACTTCTGGGTCATCGTCCATCATTGAGGGAAGCCAGAGTGGGGAATTAAGCCGGGTAGGATGCCAAGCAGGGCAAGAGCTCAAAGCAGAGTCCACAGAGGGGACCTTGCTGGCTCCCTCTCTGGTTTGCTCCCTGGCTCATGCTCAGCTTCTTCCCTCCCTCCCTCCCTCCCTCCCTCCCTCCCTCCCTCCCTTCCTTTCTTCCCTTTTTTTTGAGAGGGGGTCTCAGTATGTAGCTCTGGCTGGCCCAGAATTAACTATGTAGACCAGGCTGGCCTCAAACTCATAAAGCTTCACCTACCTCTGTCTCTGGAGCTTTGGGTTAAAGGCGTTCGCCATGACTCTTCTCTCTTATTTCAAAAGGGAAGAACCAGGCATAGTATAATCAGATCAAAGCAAAATCAAAATGCTGTACTTTAAATAAAAATTCTATAGCTCAGTGTCCAACATCTGAGAGTCGTTCTCAATCTTCTGGGCTCCAAGGTGCAGGGACAGTCTCACTTCTCCAACTTCACCTTCTGCAGCACACACAGCTTGTCTCGTAGGCTCTGGCTGGATCCACTTCACAACAGCCGCTGTCCTTGGCAGATGTTCCATGGTGCAGTCATCTCCATTATGCTCCATTGCAACTGAGGCTGCATCTTTACCAATGGCCTCTCCTGGCCTCTCTTCAGTGACTCTGATCCTGCCACATGGTGCACAGCCTC
>VZQC01009267.1:202970-235854 GCA_009823505.1 Rhizomys pruinosus | reverse complement strand
TTTTTTTTTGAGACAGTGTCTTCCTGTAGTCCCAGCTGGCTTGGAACTTACCATGTTGACCAGGCTGGCATCTAATTCACATAAATCTGTCTGCCTCTGCCTCCCAACTGCTGGGATTAAAGGGGTGGACCACCATGCCCGGCTCTATTTTTAATTTTAATTTTTGTCATGTGTCTGTCTGTTGGTATGTACATATGCGTACCAGCGTGCACAGAGTCCAGAGGCATTGGATCCTCCTGGAACAGGAGTTAGAGGCAGTTGTGAACCTCTGGATGTGGGTGCTGGGAAATCAAACTTGGGTCCTCTGTTAAGTGCTCTTAACTCTCGGGGTACCTCTCCAGCCCCATTTCAACAGATTCTTAATTCCAAACATCATGCAAACGTCCTCTTAGGAGCTCTACAGCCCAGGCTCCCACAGTGCACACTTATCTCAGCATCTTCCAATGGCTGAATCATTTGCTATGACCATTTTTTTCCCAGATTGTTAATATAGTGGACCACAACTACTTTATTTCCACATCCTGAAGCAGGCTTGCATTCCTGTCTGGCCTGTATGTGTTTTGTTTCTGTGTTACACAATTGTCTGCTCTTCTGT
Organism: Rhizomys pruinosus; assembly: GCA_009823505.1. Taxonomy (NCBI): domain Eukaryota; kingdom Metazoa; phylum Chordata; class Mammalia; order Rodentia; family Spalacidae; genus Rhizomys; species Rhizomys pruinosus. The sequence continues at coordinate 235,259 of VZQC01009267.1, read as the reverse complement.
GATTGAAGGCTTCAGTGTTGTTTGGCACCAGGGTCTTCGGATTTTCTTGGTCTTGTGGGTTAGGCTTCCTTGTTCTTTGGCTGCTGGGTGGCTTGGGACTGTACTGTGCATGTTTCGGTGATGTCCTCTGGGCGAGGCCTGCCCGCTCCCACCAAGAGAGCTGATGTGCCATTTCAGCATGCGGCTGGGCTTGGGTGGAGCATCTCTGTGGGCTGTGGCTTCCGGGTTGTTTTTTTTTTTTAATTTTATTTATGTATGTGTATCAATGTACTGTCTGCATGCAAGTTTGTGCACACGTGTGGTGCAATGCCACAGAGGTCAGAAGAGGGTATCGGATTCCCCTGGAACTGGAGTTCTTCTGGAATTGGAGTTTCAGATGGTTCTCGGCCACCATGTGGGTGCTGGGGATCGAACCCGGGTCCTCTGCAAGACCGGTTGGTGCTCTTAACCGCTAGGCCATCTCTCCAGCCCCCCGGGTTGGTTTTTACAGGCTACACTGCGTCTGTGCAGCTATCCTCTGCTGATCAGTCTTACCCTATGGGATGCATAGTTGTTGGCTAGCGATGGGACTCCTTTCTGTGTCTCCTGTCTTTTCCTGTCCCCACGGACCACATTTCTTCCAACCTCAAGGAAGCTGCTCTCCCTTGGGGCCTTAGCTGTTTGCTAACTGGGTGCTGACCCTGGCCGTGACGGAACTGCCATCCCAATCTCCCACGTTAAGCTACCCCCAAGTCATCACCACCCTGGGGAGATTCTGCTGTGAGCACTGGGGATCCTTCTCCTTCCTGTTCCAGAGCCGAGCAGGGGGCTCTTCCTGGAGTGTGCAGCCCTTGTCTGGACATTCTGGCCTTAAAGCCTGTGGGAGGAAGCTCTGGAAACCCCAATTTGGTGGCATTTCAAGTTTGGGCCCCAGATCTCCAGAGACCATGCTCCCTCTCATGTCCTGTCCTGCTATAGAGGGGAGACAGGACCACCCACACAGAACTGTAGGAGAGTACAGTGACCAAACACATTCAGCAATTCAGCGTCCCTGTTCAACTCTTCCTGATCCATGTGTATGTGTGTTTGAATACACATGGTAGATGTAACAGGCCACTAGATTTTCATCCTGTGGTGGTATAGGCCAAAGCCTCAGTGAGCTCTCCTCAAGCTTGGTTGCTTCTGAGGCCCTGAAGTCTGTGTGCTGCCCTGACCAGCTTCTAGAAACGTCCACACCCCTGGGCCCTCGGCCCCTTCCTCCTCCCTCAGAGCCACTGGTACAGTCTCTTCAGGTCACTTACCTGACCCTCCAGCCTCCCTCTCTTAAGGACCTCTGTAATGACTCTTGACTACCCAGATGGTCCAGGGTGATGTCTCCTTGAATGGCCCTGACTTTGACCACTGCTATAGAGTCCCCTTTTCCTCATGAGATCAACTTCCCACAGGTTGGAGTGTGCTGGCATGAGTGCAGAACACTGAGGCAGGCTTGCAGGTTTCAGGTGAGGAATGGGCTAAACACGATGGTAGGACAGTAGGGAGGGCAGAGGAAGGAAGAGAGGGCTGAAGTGGGCGGCCTAACCTTCCATCATCATCCTTCCAACCTTGCCTGGGTCTGCCAGAGGCTATTGCTGTGGGGATGGGAGCCACCTCCTCCTAGGTTCAGAGCTCTGAGCTGCCACCTCTTTTCTTCATGCTGGGTTTGGCCTAGCTGAGGTGTCCAAATTGGGACTAGCACCCCCTGGTCCCTGAGGCGCGAGGATGTAAACTGTTCATTGCTGGTGTGGGACCTCCTCCTAAGCAAAGGGAACTTTGAGGTCCTAAAGGACAAGGGTGGGTTGGTGTGGGAGCTGATACTACCTCCAGCTCTCCAGGATCTCTAGCTGTGGCCATCTCAGTGCCTGGGCCCCATCTGTTCCTGGTAGCTCACTGTGGTCTGCCATTCTTGGTTGCTACCGATTGGATGATTTGATTGCCTGGTCCTAAGGGCCAAAGGAGGGCCATAGATTGGCCATAGCACAGAATCCACCACCTGCTCAGACCTGGCCACCAGTGGATTGTGTCCTGTTCAGGCTGACCTGGAGGGAGCAGGAGTCCATCCCTACCACTCCCTGTCCCCCAGTCCTTCCTTGTTAGAGGGAAGCTGTGCTCTGGGGAGGGTAGGCAAGTCGTAGACCTTCTCTGTATCCTTGGGTGACAAGGCAACCTTGCACAGGACAGCAGGTTAGCAGCCGGGTGCTGAGAAGGGACTGAGTGCAGAGAGACCGAGCCTAGTTCGGCCTGGATGCACTCCCATCTGGTCCCTTCCTCTGCTGACCGAGAGTCCCGTAGCTGGATTTCTTCCACAGGGTACAGCACTGGGCCAGGACTCAGGCCCTATTGCGTGTGTCCCCGTGGGCCACTGCTGAGGTCTGGCTAGGAGGGCTGACGGTCGCTAACTGGGCAGTCAACCCTCTCCCGAGTCCCCTGGCTGCAGGTGAGCAGGGTGACCTCAGTACCGCCAGGGTCTGAGTGGGCCTGTAGGGCTGCAGAGGAATTTCAGGGTGCCAGGAGGATTGAGGGGACCCTCCTGGGGATTCTTTGCTGTGTGAGAAGGCGGGGTGGACGGACCTCTGGGTCCGAGGAGGACGCCGGATTGTCCACCTGTCCTGGGCGATGGAGCTGCCCAGAGCTGTCTCCACGGCAACCCGTGCTGCGCAGCGGCTCTAGGGCAGTTGTCCTCTCCTGGAGGGGCTCTGGGCGCCCGGGGGGCGCGGGGCGGGGCCTCGGCCAGGGGCGGCGCCGGCGGCGGAGGGGCGGAGCGCAACGCAGAGCGCCGTACCCAGCGCGGAGGCTCGGCAGGGCGAGCAGGCGTGCTGCATCTGGCCGGCGGGGTAGGCGCGGGCGGCAGCGGCGGGACCAGGCGGGTTCGCGGAGCTGGGCGGTAGGCGGCGGATGCCAGCTGGGCCTGTACCACCCGGTCCCCAGGCTGCGGGCCGTGCGCTGTGCAGGGGCGCTGCATGGTGGCTGCACTAGGCCCAGGCCCCACTGGGGAAGCCTTTGGTGGGAAAGGAACAACGAGGGGGGCCGTTGGACCTTCTCCCGAGTGGAGGAGGGGAGGTCCCTCCTTTTCCTCAGCCTCTTTCTCGGAGGCACTAAGTGGGATGGGGGTCCTTGCAAGGCGTGAGAGGCAGGCATGACAGGCTTTGGAGGCCCGGAGTCTGGTTGAGAGGTTTGATCACGCAAGGGAGGGTGAGGATGGGCATTTAGGTCTGGCGTGGGAGATCCGGGCCAGGTGGGCCTGGACTGGGTCCTTGGGAACACGGCCAGGGAAGAGCGTCGGGGAGGGGAGCCATGCTTAGGTCTGGCTTCCTGGGGGCTGAGGCGCTCCTAGGAGGTGGGGTCTGTCCCATCACCAGTGCAGTGCTCGCAGCTCGCATACATTCGTGGTGGTTGACGTTTGACAGTGACTGAGCGCGGGGGTGGTGCTGGTGGTGCGCACGATGGGGAGAAGGAGTTAGCCAGTAGAGGCCGTTTGGCCTGGACAAGGGCTGAGAGGAAGGAGATTCTGTGTTTGGCAGTAGCCAATGGAGGCCCGGGTGGGCAGGAGTGAGTCTAGCCCGTGCTTCCTGGGAGAGGAGTACCTGCCAGTGGGCATGAAAATGTAATGAGTGTACCCGGGAAACAGGAGCATGTGGCACCCTGGAGCCCTGCTGTGGGCAGATGACTCCCTAAGTACTTTGTGCCCCAATGCCGTGGCTCTGGGTGGTAGTGAGGTGGTGTCTGTGTGGTCCTTAGGCCCTCATGGGGGTGCATGAAGGAAGCAGAAGCTCAGATAAGCAGGGTGCCAGTGTGGAGTTTGAGGTGAGACTGTGGTGTCACCAGGAGCAGGCTGAGTGCACTGCTGTCATGGGTGACAGTTTTATGTCTTTGTCTAGACAGGACAGTAAGTGGGAGCCAGGTACTGTGGAGAGGAGAGGAGAGGAGAGGAGAGGCGTGGTAGGAAGTCACTTTGGTGGGGTGGGTGGATGGGTGAGGGGGCCCAAGGCCTGGGCGTAGGAAAGGCTGAGTCTTGCCACTAGCCTTCTAGAGGTTGGTCCTGAAAGTGGAGGGACAGGGGCAGCAGGGGCTGGCCCAGGGTGAAGGGGGAGGAAATGGTAGGGTGTGCGGTCAGAATGGAAAACACTTCTTCAGGGCGCTCGGGAATCCTGGGAGTAGGGTCTGCTTTGCCCTAGGTCGCCACGGAAAGGAAGAGCTTGCATTTTGGGGGAGAGGAGAGACAGCTGCAGGGCGCTGTCTCAGGAGGGACTTGTAGGCTGTATGTCCCAGGACTCGGATGACTGTCCATCCAGGGCCGGAAAACTTGCCCAGTGCCCTGTCTCTGGGGAGGGGCCTGGGTCTCCACCCAATACGCTCTGTGCACCTAGAGTAGAAGAGCAGGCTCGCCTCTACCCAGCGCGGCACCAGGAAAGGACTCCCCAAACCTCCAAAGAAGCAGCGTAAAGCGGCGGGGCTGAGCGTTGGGGTGCAAGGTGCCAGAGTCTGGAGGGGCCGCGGTGTGGGCCCAACAGCGACAGATCACCGGGGCGCGGGGACAGTGAACGCCGGGGAGAAACCACTTCCGTTCTGTTTCCTTCCTGGCGGTGGCGGGAGGTCTCCTGGCGCTCAGGTGGGGCTGCAGCGCCCTCTGGAGGCCCCGCTCCTTGGCTGCGGGTCCCTGATGCCGGCCGCAGCGCGTGCGTGAGGCCCGGGCGCCAGGCGCGCGGACAGCCCGCACGCAGGAGACATCCAGGCCCCGGAGGCGGCCTGTGCGCCCGCCCCGCTGCGGACGCGGTGCCCCTTGACCCCGCAGTCTGACTTGTCTCTGTCTCTCCCAGGTTCCGAGCTCGCCGGCCGGGAGCGGCGGCACCCTCCAGGCAGCTGGACCAGCCCCGCGCCCGGCCGCTCCGCGCCATGCCCGCGGGCTGAGTGCCACTGCGCGCCACCGCGCCCTGGGACACCGCAGGACTTGGTCCCGCCTCGGGTGGGGACTGCACGCGCCCGGCCGGGCCCGGGCCGCTGACCATGGTGCTGCCGCCCCCGGACCGGCGCCACGTGTGCCTGACCACGCTGGTGATCATGGGTAGCATGGCCGTCATGGACGCGTACCTGGTGGAGCAGAACCAGGGCCCGCGCAAGATCGGCGTGTGCATAATCGTGCTGGTAGGCGACGTGTGTTTCCTGCTGGTGCTGCGCTATGTGGCCGTGTGGGTGGGCGCCGAGGTGCGCACGGCCAAGCGCGGCTACGCTATGATCCTCTGGTTCCTCTATATCTTTGTGTTGGAGATCAAGCTCTACTTCATCTTTCAGAACTACAAAGCGGCGCGGCGCAGCACAGCCGACCCGGTGGCGCGCAAGGCACTGACCCTGCTGCTGTCCGTGTGCGTGCCCGGCCTCTTCTTGCTGCTGGTGGCCCTGGACCGCATGGAGTACGTGCGCACCTTCCGCAAGCGCGAGGACCTGCGCGGACGCCTCTTCTGGGTGGCTCTGGACCTGCTGGACCTGCTGGACATGCAGGCCAACCTGTGGGAGCCTCCGCGCACCGGGCTGCCGCTGTGGGCCGAGGGCCTCACCTTCTTCTACTGCTACATGCTGCTGCTGGTGCTGCCCTGCGTGGCGCTCAGCGAGGTCAGCATGCAGGGCGAGCACATCGCGCCGCAGAAGATGATGCTGTACCCGGTGCTCAGCCTCGCCACCGTCAATGTGGTGGCCGTGCTGGCGCGCGCTGCCAACATGGCGCTATTCCGAGACAGCCGCGTCTCTGCCATCTTCGTGGGCAAGAACGTGGTGGCTCTGGCTACCAAGGCCTGCACCTTCCTCGAATACCGCCGCCAGGTCCGTGATTTCCCGCCACCTGCGCTTGCGCTGGAGCTGCAGCCGCCACCTTCCCAGCGCAACTCCGTGCCGCCTCCCCCACCACTGCACGGTCCGCCGGTGCGTCCCCACGGGCCGTCGCCCACGCGAGATGCACTGGACACGTGACAGGGCCCCACGGGCTGCAGAGACGCTGGACGAGCTACGCGCAGTTTGCATGGGATGGGATGGGGCGGGCTCCCCTTGGGACAGGTGCGGTGAGTACCTGTGCGATGCCTAGGGTACCTGGGGTCGTGTCTGCTTCTTCATCTCAGGAATCCTTCGGACCACGGACCCTCAGCCCCCTCTCCGCTCGCGCAGGGCAGTTTGGGAGGCCTGGTCCTGAGTAGCGGTGGCTCCACCCTCGCCTGCTGTGCTGCCGAGGTGGGAAGGGAGGGCAGTGCTCCAGGAAACCTGGTCCCATGGTGGGGGCCTCTGGCTCAGAGTTTGGGGCCAAGGAGGCCGCTGTCATTTTAAAGACTGGTGTTTACAGTTTTGTAACAGTCTGGCTGTTCTTCCAGTCCCATGAGTTCCTGCCTAACAGCAGGCCAGGCAGAGTGGCAAGGATGGGTGAGTGCTGGTGGCCACCAGGCAGCTAGGTACTTCCTGGGCCTCCCAGGTGGTTCTCAGGAATTCCTGGGTTAGGTTCATTGCGGCCCCGTGCCAGAGAGACCCTCTCTTCTTCAACCTACCTCTGGAGGTACTGTGACCCCTGCTCTTCCTGGGATAGCTTGACGCCCCCTCCAATTCCTCATCTCCTCCACAGTTGTCTGGGCCTCACACCCTGGCTTTTCCCAACTCAGGCCGGGAAGTGCCCCTGTAACCCCATCCCCTTCCTGTACAAACCCCCTCTGCCTGTGGGTGGTGATTCTGGCTCAGGACTGCCAGTGTCAGATGGGATCAGGTTCCAGCTTTGTTGCCAAGTTGAAGCTGCAGCCTCAGCCAGAAGCAAGCAGTCTGGCCTCATGTCACCCTAGCTTGGCCCTGCCCCAGACAGTGGACAGTCCCGCAGCGCCCTGGTCTGGCGCTGAGACCCTGAGGTCCGTCTGCCGGTGGTTTCCCCCACCTCCACCTACTCTGCATCTATGGTGACTGTGAATTCACCAGGCCCAGGATGGTCTCCGTGGGACCTAGAGAGAGGCCTTTCTGAAACTGTCAAGGGGTGATGGCTCCGTATAGCCCAAGCTCGGCACCCACAGTGCCACGGAGCCCTGTGCCCTGCCAGGCCTGTGCTCCCCGCACTGCCTTGATCCTTGCACCCTTTCTCTGAGCAAAGATCTACATTTCTGCTGTCCAACCTATGACCAGTTCCAGAGAGGTGGTACCCTCTGTGCACGTCCCAGCTGCAATAGCTCTGTGTCCCTGGGGACAGATGTCTGCCCTTTCCTATGCCCACCTCTGGGTGCCCTGACTACTCCCTCTCCCACCTAGAGAGCTGCTTCTCTGAGTCTGGATTGGGGGGGTGTTCCTGTAAGCAGCTGTCCTTGGAGACCACTCTCTTCGGGGGCACAGAGACTACGCATGGCTATATCCATGATCTGGTAGAGTATGTCAGTGCCTCCTGGCCCTCCATACTGAGCCCTGGCCTACCTCTAACCTATCCTCAGCAGTGCCTGATAAGCACCTACAGCCCTTGGCTCTGGACTCCACACCCACAGGGAACTACAATCAATCAATCAATCAATCAATCAATCAAACAAACAATAAATCAGCTTCAGGGAAGTGGAGGGCTTGGGGTAGAGGACAGTGGCCCAAGAGAGTGAACAGGGTATTGGCTGGCTGCAGGAGGTCGCCAGCCAGCGGACAGGCTCTGGCTGGTCTTTGCTGGGCACAGTCTTGGGTGGGAAGGGCAGTGGGTTGGGCTCAGGGGTGGGCTGCAGGTCTGAGTATCAGGGCTGCAGCCTACGTCCTGCTGAAGCTAGGACCATCCTCTCTGGCTGGTCTCCTGTCTTTATGGTCCTTTTGGCTGAAGGGATCTGAGATCCCAGCCCTCCTGGGTCTTCTAAGCTTGGAGACAGCATGACACTCCTGGTTGCATCCAACTTCCCTTTCATAGCTTCTCTTTTCGATGGCCTGGAGCTCTCTATGTAGACCAGGTTGGGCTAGAACTCACAGAGATCCACCTGCCTCTGCCTTCTGAGTGCTGGGATTAAAGGTGTGTGCTACCATGCCTGGCCTTTCCCTGGCTCCTTGAGGTGGCCTGAATGGCCAGATGTAGTAGAGGAGGGAGCCACAGGTCCTCTTGTGCTTGGTTTTTAGATTTTTGACCTGAGGCCCTCAGGAGAACTGGGTATGATGGGCATCTGGGAGAGGCATTGGGCAAGGCTGGTTCTTGGGACATGGGTAGGGGCTTGGATTTTAGTTTTTAGACAGCAATTGCTCCAGGGATGTAAGTGATGAGTGGCATGAATTGATTGTTGTTAGGGAAGATTACTGTGTGAGAAGCAGAGGGCTAGGGAAAGCCACCGTCATGGGAACCCCAGTGGACACCCCAGGCGAGGTGCTTGGTAAGGGAGTTTGTGTGGACAGCAGACTCGGAGGCCCTCTGCTTGTGGGTTAAGTTGAGGTGGAAGATTCTTCCTGGGTTGGAGTCCCTAGAGTGTGCTTACTAAGAAGCCTGAATCCTGGCTGCATTTGGATTTTGTGCCCATCTCAGAAGAGGGTTCCGAAGCTAGATACATAAGAATTAATCAGATGAGAGGCTGGATAGATGGCTCAGTGGTTAAGTGCTCTTGCAGAGAACCCAGGTTTGATTCCCAGCACTCAAATAATGGCTAACAACCATGCATAACACCAGTTCCAGGGGAATCAACACCCTGTTCTGACACTGCAGGCATTGCATGACATGGATGCACATACATGCAAGCCATAGACTCATACACATCAAATAAAAATAATAAATATTGCCGGGCGTGGTGGCACACGCCTTTAATCCTAGCACTTGGGAGGCAGAGGCAGGTGGATCTTTGTGAGTTCAAGGCCAGCCTGGTCTACAGAGTGAGTTCCAGGACAGCTGGGGCTACAAGGAGACCCTGTCTCAAAAAGACAAAAAAAAAATAATAAATAAAATATTAAAAAAGAAGTAATTGGGTGAAAGGCTTAGCACTTCAAATGGGGGAACCGGTGGATCCGTGCTGGAGGAGATGCGGATAGGGTGTTGCTGGCAGTTCTCAGTGGGGTTAGCCCCTGCAGAACAATGTCCTTATGGAGATGAATGAGGGAAAGGAAGTGCTCCCTGAGTGCCCAGGCAAGACAGGTGGGGTGAAAAAATAGCATATGTAGCCAGCTTCTGGCAGAAGGAGAGGAGGGCTGCAAGACCATGTCCTGGGACAGGGGCTAGCCTCAGGTGCAACTCACCTCTGACATCATTGAGAGCCTGTCCACCCTGTCCATCTCCTCTTCCCAGGCAAGGTCCCATGCTGTCTCCCACTTCTGTGGCGTGAGTCAGTCAAAGGTCAGAGGAGAAGTTCCTATCTGGATACATTAACCACCTCTGCCCAGGCCCAGCATGGGACCTGCTGTGTGAGATCTGATGTGTTAACCAGCACCCAGAGGACTCTGTGGTCTTCTTGGAGTTCAGTGGGACATTTCTTTGGGTTTAGTCACCTGCTGGCCTCATGCAGACCATCCTAGCAATGGAGCTGCATATGGTGATTTGCTTCAACAAGCTGTGAGCTTGGGGCTCCAGCCGAACATGAACCACATCAAGCTGCACAATACTTTTTTTTTTAGGATCTCAATATATAGACCAAGCTGGCCTTCAGTTCACAACTGTCCTGCCTCAGGCTTCCTAGTGCTGAGTGCGGAGATGGACACTGCATGTGGCTCTATTTTGTTACTTAAAAATTTATTACTTTATTTTATATATGTGGTAGTCAGAGGGCAAGCTGTGGAGGTTGATTCTCTGCCACCATCCGGGTCCTGGGGATTGAACCAGGTCACCAGGCTTGCTGGCGAGCACCGTTATCCCTGAGCCATCTTTTCGGCTGGCCCCAATGATTCCTTTCTCTCTCTCTCTCTCTCTCTCTCTCTCTCTCTCTCTCTCTTTTTTTGGTCTTTTCGAGACAGGCCCCAGGTGGCCTGGAACTCACCCTGTAGACCAGGCTGGCCTTGAACTCACAGAGATCCACCTGCCTCTGCCTCCCAAGTGCTGGGATTAAAGGCGTGCACCACTACGCCTGACTACTTTTTCCTTTTTTAGGAGATTTATTTTATTTTACTTAAAATTATATGTGTATGTATCTATATGTGTTATGTGTATGTGAGTGCAGGTGCCTGAAGAGGCCAGAAGAGGGCACTGAATCTCCCTGGAGGTGGAGTTACAGGTGGTTGTGAGGTGCCCCATGTGGGTGCTGAGAACCTAACTTGGGTCCTCTGCAAGATCAGCAAGTTCTCTCAACTGTTGAGTCATCTCTCCAACCCCCAATTATTACTTTTTTTTGGTCTTTTTATTTTTGAGACAGGGTCTCCCAGTAGCCCCAACTGTTCTGGAACTCACTATGTAGACCACACTCCCCTCAAACTCACAGAGATCCACCTGCCTCCCGAGTGCATGACCATACCTGGCCCAGTTATTACCTTTTGAGATGAGGGTCTTACATTGCCGCCCAGGTTGGCCCTGAAGTCCTGGGTGTAGCCTTTTGATGTTCTTTCTCCTTTGACCAGAGCCTGCAGATTCCTGGGACTGTGGCTTCCCTGGATAGCTCCAGCCAGCTGGTCCATGACCCAGGTCAGCCCTGGAAGGGAGGGGGAGGGAGAAGGTACTGGGAAGCCCAAAGAGAGGGGGAAAAGAAAGAACAGTCTGTCCTTTCCTTAATTGTGTCCCTCTTCTGATTTGAGGAAGAGGGTTTTATGTGTTATGGCACCAAGCTCTACCTTCCTCTAGTCAGGATTCAGCAGGCGGTGGTGAGGGGTGCTGCCCACAGCTGTGTGCCATGCCCTGGGCAGAATCTCCAGGGACTGCAGTGTTGTGAAGTGTTGTTAATGCCATGTGGGTAATGTCAGAGGAGGTGGGCTCTGGTGATCTGTGTGGGGAGCATCTACCAGGCCCGCACCATCTCCCTTGGGCCTGTGGGTAAGAGCAAGCAACTGCCAATGGGGGGCCTGCTGCCTGCTGGGCAGGGAGTGAAGGACTCTGTCTTCTCTGCCTCGGTGGCACTGTGGCAAGCTCTCAAAGCCAATGCCTGGATTTGACCAGGCATTGGGGCAGCAGAGGGAGGTCTAGGGGCTATTTTGGGACCAGTTCTGGCCTTGGGACCCATGAGGACCCGAGCTGGAGTCTCTGAGAAGGATGGAGGGACACCTAGGATGCCCATGTTCCTTGGTCATTTTGATGCTGCTTTGGAGTGAGGGTGAGAAAAGGCCAGTCCGTCCTTCTGGTCTCACCCCACCAGGGCACATGATCAGCTCAAAAGGTCTGCACTTTGCACCCTTCATCTTTCACATTTGCTTAGAAAGTGGTGTCAGGATATAAAATTCAATTTACCAAACTCAGAGTCACTCTCCTTAAGTGCTGGGTGAGACTTCCTGTGGTTAGATTCTTCTGAGCAGTGAAATGGTGACTGGCAGCCACCAGCGATAACCTTTGGGAAAAACACTGCCTGCATGGTGGCCGTTTACTCTACCTCCCTAAAGCCCAGAACGAGGAGGGGGAGGCTGCTCCCATGGTGAGCCATGAGCAACTTCGCTTGTGAAAACAAGGCAAGAGAGGGTGGAGAGGTGGAGAGAGGGTGGAGAGGAGGAGAGAGGATGGAGAAGCGGAGAGAGGGTGGAGAGGAGGAGAGAGGGTGGAGAGGAGGAGAGAGGACAGAGAGGCAGAGAGAGGATGGAGAGGAGGAGAGAGGGTGGAGAGGAGGAGAGAGGATGGAGAGGCGGAGAGAGGATGGAGAAGCGGAGAGAGGGTGGAGAGGAGGAGAGAGGGTGGAGAGGAGGAGAGAGGATGGAGAGGAGGAGAGAGGATGGAGAGGCGGAGAGAGCGTGGAGAGGAGGAGAGAGGATGGAGAGGCGGAGAGAGGATGGAGAGGCGGAGAGAGGGTGGAGAGGAGGAGAGGGTGGAGAGGAGGAGAGAGGATGGAGAGGCGGAGAGAGGGTGGAGAGGAGGAGAGAGGATGGAGAGGCGGAGAGAGCGTGGAGAGGAGGAGAGAGGGTGGAGAGGAAGAGAGAGGATGGAGAAGCGGAGAGAGGGTGGAGAGGAGGAGAGAGGGTGGAGAGGAAGAGAGAGGATGGAGAGGAGGAGAGAGGATGGAGAGCAGGAGAGAGGGTGGAGAGGAGGAGAGAGGGTGGAGAGGAGGAGAGAGGGTGGAGAGGTGGAGAGAGGATGGAGAAGTGGAGAGAGGGTGGAGAGGAGGAGAGAGGGTGGAGAGGAGGAGAGAGGGTGGAGAGGCGGAGAGAGCGTGGAGAGGAGGAGAGAGGGTGGAGAGGAAGAGAGAGGATGGAGAGGAGGAGAGAGGATGGAGAGGTGGCCAGCGGTACTTGCTGCTGTTGCAGAGGAACTGTGTTCAGTTCGCAGCACCTACATGGTGGATCACAACCCTCTGTAACTGCAGTTCTAGGGATCTGTTGTCCTCTTCTGACCTTGGCCAACACCGCACACATGTGGTGAGCACACATACATTCAGGTGAACACTAGTACACAAAAGAACAAACAAGGGGAGACAAAATCAAAGGACCCCTCAGTCGAGGGAGAGCTGCTGCTCCTGGGGCTCAGCGCAGGAGACGAGTGTGGGTGCCTAGGCTGTAGGTGTGTGGGAGGCCCTGGTAGACTGCACCAGGCCCTGGATTCAGTGAGGGGCACTGGCTCAGGGCAAAGGAGGAAGAAAGGACTGCAGACAGGGCAACATGCAGGAGACGGAGGCCTGGACCTCAGGAGCCTGGTTAGGACTGGCCTACCAGCTCCAGAAGCCACGCCCTCCACATGACAAGACCCCAATCTCAACATCTCCCTGGTGTCATGGTCTGTTTCCTGGGGCTGGGGTGGCGTGTCTGGCCATGCCAAGGAGCATATGACTCCACAGTGCATCAGAAGACCCAATGCAGCTCTATGGCTAGACTGTGTCCCTGAAAAATTCAGGTCGACGCTTAAACCCAAAGCCATGGTAGAAAGGTGACGCTGAGTCACAGAAGACTCAGCCCTTACAAAAATGCTTAAAGAGTGGAGTTCCCCATTGTTCTTCACCGGTCCCCTGACCACCCATCAGGGGATGCAGCAGACACCATCTTGGAAGCAGATACCAACTCTCACTGCATACAACTCACCTGCACCTTGTCCTTGTCTTCCAGTGTTTGGAAATGTGAGAAGTAAATTTCCATTGTGTGTAAGTTCTCCAGCTTGTGGTGTGTTGAGAGCAACACAGATGCACCCAGAGGTTGTGCACTTCACTTCTCTGTGCTGTAAGTCAGGGCATGTGTGGAAAAGGTTGAAGCAGCCCTGACAGACTCTCTTTGGTGGTGCTTAGAGGCTGGCCCAAGACACATGCTCATCCTTCTGAGTTAGGTTTCCACTACAGACAGATCCCCGAGAGAAAGTTTATTTATTTTTTGAGAGAACAGTTTAAAGGAGGAAATATTTATCCAGCCTAGGGCTGGCTGCATTGGGGCCTGAGAGAAGCCAGAACATCCAGTGTCAGGAGTGCATGGTGGGGAGGCCGCCCACGGCATGGCAGGCAGGGAGGTACGTGGGGGGGGGTGTCACAGACGTTCCTCCAGATAGGTCTACCACTTCCGGCAAACCATCGGATTGTACATCCTTCTCTACCATCCAGGTGGCCTACAGGGTCTGCCCTTTGGGGTTAGCAAAGAAGGGACCGTCCTGGGGCCACTGTCTGGCTTCTGCAGCACAAGGCTGCTGTGCCTGTTAACTTGGTCTTTTCAGCCACACTGTGGTCTCTGCTGCCAGTGGTATGGGCATGTGGTGTGCCAGTGTTCTGCTCCTCACCAGCATCTGGCCTGGGTTCGTCAGCGCTTCTCTGACTGCACACCTCTGTAGGACACCCTCTTTCACAGACTCCTGGTGTAATTCCACTTTACCACACCACTCTTTTTCATAGTGATTAAGAGGAGCCTTCGATATATTCTGTCCATAATTTTATTTTTCTTTAAAGGGATTTTTTTGTTTGTTTTTGAGGTAGGGTCTTGCTATTTAGCCCTGGCTAGACTTGAGCTCCAGATTCTCCTGCCTCAGCCTTCCAGTGCCAGAACCACCGGTGTGCTCTGTCACTCCCTGTGCCAGAACCACTGGTGTGCTCCGTCACTCCCTGTGCCAGAACCACCGGTGTGCTCCATTACTCCCTGGTGAGTAGGTGGCCTTCACACTTAGTGCATTTGCTACTTAAAAAAAATATTTTTAAAAAATTTATTTACTTTTTATGTGTATGAATGTACTACCTGCATGTAGGTCTGTGCACCTGTGTCATGCAATGCTGCGGAGGTCAGAAGAGGGTGTCAGATTCCCCTGGAACTGGAGTCCTCCTGGAATTGGAATTATGGACGGTTCTCAGCCGCCATGTGGGTGCTGGGGATCGAACCCGAGTCCTCTGCAAGAGCAGTCGGTGCTCTTAACCACTAGGCCATCTCTCCAGCCCCGAATTTGCTACTTTTGATAATGGAACAGGCCCTTATATCCCTTCCACCCCAAACAAGAGATGAGCTGGAGACAGCAGGCTGCGAGCTAGTGTCTTCCTGTCTCAGTCAGTGACACGCCATCACCTGAACCCCCATACTCCACAGATCTATTTTCGTCACAATTTCACTTATTTAATTTTTAGTTTTAAACACTCGTGTGTGTGTGTGTGTGTGTGTGTGTGTGTGTGTCTATGTCTGTGTGTCTGTGTGTGTGTCCAGGGTCTCACTATGCATCCCCGGCAGGCTTCAAACTTGTGGTGATCCTCGTGCCTCTGACTCCTGAGTGTGGTGATCATAGTTGTGCCTCACAATGACTGGCCACTTTTGTTGAAGCTGTTTGTAGTCCTGAAATACATATCTTTTACTTTTGTACAGTCATCTCTGACTTTTTTTTTTTGGTCTTTTTGAGACCTGGTCTCCCTGTAGCTCCAGCTGTCCTGGAACTCACTCTGTAGACCAGGTTGGCCTTGACCTCACAGAGATCTGTCTGCCTCTGCCTCCTAAGTGCTGGGATTACAGGTGTGTGCCACCACCCCCGGCTTATCATTTTTTAAATATTTTATTTATTATTTTTATTTGATGTGTATGAATGTATTGGCTGCATGTAAGTGCACCATGTCATGCAATGCCCAAGGAGGTCAGAAGAGGGCATCAGATCCCCTGGAACTGGAGTTACAGATGCTTGTTAACCATGTGGGTGCTGGGAATCAAACCCCGTCCTCTGCAAGAGCAGCTGGTGCTTTTAACTGCTGAGTCTCCTTTCCAGCCCCTCAATTCTGTTTTGTTATTATTATTATTAATTATTATTAATTATTTTGCCAGCATGAACCACGTTGATCTGAACTTTCTGGTTTGGTGTTTCTGTGCTAAGGACAGAGCCCAACCTGGTACTGTAGGTTTGGGGGTGGGGTGGGGCTCTGGGAGATGATGAGGATTAGCCGACCAATGAGAGGCAGAGCTCCCCAGAACCTGCCTTGCTGGCAGCCTGACCCAGGCCTTCCACTTCCAGAAATGCACCACTGGTTCGCCAGAGCTGAAGATCTGGATGTGGACTTGCCATTGAAATTCCACACGGAAGGCTCAGCTGGAAAGGCGAGCTTAATTCACACTCACTGGTCATGAATCCTGATGCAGCCAGGCCTATTTTTACATCCGGCTTTGTGCTTCCTCCGTCCTGTCCTCCCCTCACCTCACTTCCCATCGGCCATTGGCTGGCGGCACTTCTTGTCACTTTCATCCTTGGTTTGGGAAGTGCAGTTTTGTTTTGAAAATTCTTTTGTAAATCACCATTGAATTTCTTGAGGTTGGCAAGTTTTATTCCCTTTTAAAGTTTTAATTAGCATTTTTAATTGTATATAATAATTGGTTTCAGCCCAACATTTTTGTGCATGTATCAAATGTATTTTGGTCATATTCAACACCATCCTCTTTCTACTCCCCCCTCCTGCCCCCATCTCCTTCCTCTTCCCATAGAGTCCACTTTCTACTTTTGTATTTTTTTTGGGGGGGGGAGGGGGAGTGAGTTTCGTTGGGGGTGCTTAGAGATGTGTGAGGGCTGTTGCAGGAGCACAGGCGCCTTCCGGTGGCTAAGTCGCTCCTCTCCTCCCCCAGCAAGCTTAACTTCTGTAAATCCTCAGGGAGGGTTGGGGCCCTGTGAGCCCTCCCTCCCCCATGACAGAATGTGGATGTGCAGGTAATAACAGCTGCTGAGGTTAAGAGCTCGCTGGAAGGCAGCTGTGTGTGACATCACGCTCTTCTTCTGGCTCTTAGGCTCTTTCTGCCCCTTTTTCTGTGAAGTGCCCTGAGCCTTGGAGGGCGAGGTATAGACGTTTCATTTATGAACTCTTGGCAGTCTCTTCTGTGTAGTCACCACTGGCCTAGGCAGGAAGAAGCTTCTGTGACCCACACTGACAATATCACAATCTACGGGCAGAAGCATAATGATTAAAAGGCAATCTGGGTTGGGTGTGGTGGTGCCTGCCTTTAATCTCAGCCCTCAGAGGGCAGAGGCAGAGAGGCAGGTGGATCTCTGTGACACCAAGGGCAGCCTGGTCTACGTAGTGACTTTCAAGCAGGCTGGGTAGGAAGATTTGTGTCAGGAAAAACACAAAAAAACAAACAACAAAAAATCCAAGGAAATTTGGTCTTTAATCCAAGCAGTTGTGAGGCGGTGGATCTCTGTGAGATCCAGGCCAACCTGGTCTATCTCCGTAAGGAGTTGGAGGCCCAGCCAGGGCTACATAGTGAGACCCTATCCCTAAACCAATAGGCGGTGTGATGGGTCTAGAGCAGCTAGCGGAGATCAGCAACAGCAGCTCTTCCAGGTTCACAGATAAATTCCCTGTCCTGGCATGGACCTGAAATTAAAGCAGAACGGTTGGTTTCCCTCATAGCTGGTGGGCGCAGGTACACCATGCCTGGAAGATCAGTAACAAGACATTGTTAAAAATTGTGGTAAAATGTACATGCCCCAAAATGAGCAGTCTCCCCCTCCTCAGCTGTTCTGTGGTTCGGGTTGTACCCAGGGCCGCTTGCAAGCCAGCCAAGTGCTCCACCACTGAGCTGTACTCCCAGCTGGCTTTCCACAGGGCCCAGCTCAGTGGCGGTCACCAGCACCCACTTCCAGACCCTGATCACTGCTCTTCTGCTTCCAGTCTGTGGGACTGTGCATGCTGCTCACCCTTCCGTGACTGGCTGGCCTCACTGAGCAAAGGGCTGCAGTGTTGCTTAGTGGTAGAGCACCTGCCTGGCATTGCCAGGCCCTGGGCTTGATTTTAGCTCACTGTTTTAGGCAGGGTGGTGCATGCTTGTAATTTAGTACTTGGGAGATAGAAGCAGGAGGGTCAGGAGTTCAAGGTCAGCCTTAGGTTGTGGCAAGTTTGAAGCCAGCTAGAATGCTCTGGTATTACATGAGATCCTGTCTCAAAACAAACAAACAAACAAACAAACAAACAAAAAAACCCCAAAAAACCCAAGAAAACCAAACGAGTCACACCCCAGTAGACTTTCTCCTATGCTGAGCTGAGCTCTGAGTCCCCCCATGCAGGCTCAGTTCCTGGCATTCTGAGCCTTCTTTGCCCTTCATGGCGTTTGGCCTCAGCCTACTGGACCCTCTCTCTTCACTAAACATGAACCATTCACTTACCTTCTCGCTTCAGTTCTCTGTCTGATCCCGTTCTCCGGGCAGGCATCTGGTTCTCGTGCTGTGTAACACAGTACGCAGGCTGGTTAGCTACCTGACAGTCCAAGATCCAGGCGCCTCTGGAGGCCTCGTGGCTGTGGCGCCACAGGGCAGCTGGGCAGGAGGTGAGCGGCACAGGCCTTGTAGCATAACCTGCCCTGGAAGAGGAGGGGCTCCTGGTCTGATCTGAAAGCCCCTCTGCATGGGGGCTGTTCCCAGCACTTGTATCTTGGAAATACATTAGGACACGGCACGTGCAACACCTGTTCTGTTCCCACGGCCCAGGGTCCCCTTGGCCCTGTGGCTGACCCTTAGCTTCTCCCACTGACCCTTCAGGCTAGCTTCAGCTGGTAGGGCACTGTCTCCTTTCTTTTCTTTCTGCCCCTCTGCTCTCAACACATGCAGATTGAGAAGCTTTCCTGAGGAAGGAGACAAATTACATGTTCCCAAGAAAGGGAAGAAGAAAGAAGTGCATGTGGTTGGAGACCCTTGAAGGGCGAAGGCACCTGAGAAAGGCTGGCTTTTCTTTTTCTCAAAAAAAAATCCTTTATTTTTTTTAGAATTTCATACATGTATGCTGTGCCATGTGATCATACTCCACAGTTTCCCTTCCACTCCCACCATATTCGTCTGCTGTATGTCTTTTATTTTTATTTTTTTGGTCTGTTTGAGTCAGGGTTTCCCTGTAGCCACAGCTGGTCTGGAACTCATTATGAACTCACAGAGATCCACCTGCCTCTGCCACCTGAGTGCTGGGATTAAAGGTGTGCGCCTTCGCATCTGGCTTTTGTTTTTTTCTTTTTTGATAGCTAACAAAGTTCAGTTATTGCTGTCCATATGTACATGCGTGTTCTCTGGGGCATGGGAAACGCATCAGTGGCCACACACTCAGCAAAGAAGTCTCCCACCCCTCAACTACCCACTGCCAACAGCTACTCAGTAGGGGGCAGGGGTGGAGATCTTTTCCCCCTGGCATGCTGGGGTTTGGGCTGGCTTGTCTTGTACAGATAACTACAGCAGCAGTGAGGCCATGACTGACACAGCCAAGTCCAGTCCAGAAGGCACCTCTCCCCATCCTCCAGCTCGAGCAGCCTTCCTGCCCCTCCTCCGTAGCGTCCCTGGGCTTTGGTGGTGGTGGGGTTAAGATAGACATCCCGTTGAGGCTGAACACTCAGCCTCTTACTCTCAGCACTCTGCACAGCCGAGCATCTCTCCACTGCTGCTGTCCACTGCACAGGAAGCTTTTCTACCAAGGCAGAGAGTAGCCCAGGCCCACGGGCACAGATGTAAGTACTTAGCAGGTGACTGGCAGGGTGACCATTGAGCAAAACAACAATGCGCATTCTATCCTAGGGCCTATGACCTCCCCAGCCTTTTGACCAGGACTACAGTACCAGGCATGACATTCTCTACTGTGGGTAGGCCCAAATCCACTCATGGGTAGTTACTCCAGGACAGTCGTGCCGCTCTTGCACTGGTGGGCACATCCTGCCTGGCAGGTTGGTATTGCAGCTTGCAGGGTCTGGCTTTGGGTGAGATCCCTGACAACTTTCCTCCCCAAACAGCCTGCTCAGCACCTTCCAGCACTATGAAAACTACCCAGCAAAGAGGAATTTTCTCCGTGAGTTTGAGATTGATTTCTCCATGCCCTGCAGCCAAAGTGTGTGGTGTCTTCAAGAAGACTCTTCTAGGGATGGAGAGATGGCTCAGCAGGTAAGAGCACTGGCTGCTTTGGCAGAGGACCTGCATTCGATTCCCGACAACTACATGGCGGTTAAGAACTGTATGTAACTTCAGTTTCAGGCAATCCAAAGCTCTCCTCTGGAATCTGTGGGCATTGTACAACAGAGGTGCACTTACATGCAGGCAAAACACTCATACATATAAAGTTAAAAAAATATAGCTGGGCCTGGTGGTACATACCTTTAATCCCAGCACTTGAGAGGCAGAGGCAGGTAGATCTCTGTGAGATTGAGGTCATTCTGTTCTTCACAGTGAATTCTAGGCTAGCTGGACCTATAGGCCAGCTTGGGCTACAGGGAGACCTTGTCTCAAAACATATAAAAATGTATTTATCTATCTATCTATCTATCTATCTATCTATCTATCTATCTATCTATCTATCTATCATATCTATCATCTATCAACTATATCTGTCTATCTATCTATCTATCTATCTATCTATCTATCTATCTATCTATCATGTATCATCTATTTATCTATCCTATCTGTTATCTGTCTATCTATCTATCTATCTATCTATCTATCTCTGTATACCTATTATCTATCAATCATCTATCATATATTTATCTATCATATCTATTATCTATCTCTCTATATCTATTATCTATTATCATCTATCTATCTATCTATCTATCTATCTATCTATCTATCTATCCCTCTATCTCTCTATCCTAGTTTGACTTCAATTGCTGTGACAAAACACACTGACCACTATCAACTTGGGGAGGAAAGGGTTTATTCAGCTCACATCTCCTGGGTCATACTTCATCACTCAGGGAGCCCAAGGTAGGAACTCAGGGCAGGAACCTGGAGGCAGGAGCTGAAGTACAGGCCATGGAGGAAATGCTTCTTACTGGCTTGCTCCCCTGGCCCATTTCCAGCCTGCTTTCTTATACTGTACATAACAACCTGCCTGGGGTGGTACCAGTGGGCTGGGCCCTCCCACATCACTCAACGATCAAGACGATTCTCCACAGACATGGCCACAGGCCAGTCCAATGGAGCCAATTCCCCAGTTGAGGCTCCCTCAACCCAGGTGTGTCAAGTTGACACTAAAGCTATCCAGCACTCTATCTATCTATCTATCTATCTATCTATCTATCTATCTATCANCAACACAGCAAGACTCCAGCCACAGGGACAGCAAAGGCTGTACCCTCACCTGTCCCTGTCCAAAGCCCAGGTGTGGGGATGGGAGCCTCCAGGCCCAGCACATTGCCTTCCCCTGCTAGCCGCACCTCCCTGGTGTCCCCAGGGCTGCAGGCCACAGTTACTACCACTCCTGTGCTCCCAGATGCTCACACCAGGCCTGGGGCTACAGGTCTCCCTGCTCCCTCGGCATCTGCTGCTGCACTGGGGGCCAGGTGCTGCACAAGCCCTTGCAGGTGGTAAATGGAACCTCTCCTCAGGTCTTGGGATTGTTCAGGGTCAGAATAACACAGATGGTGACAGACCCTCTTCTAGTCCACCATACACCCAACCCCCACCACCACCACCACCACCACCATAGGGAAATCCAGCTTGAATTGCGGGTTGGATTTCCAATTAGCACCTCGTGGCCAAGCGACTGGTCCCACCCCAAGGAGGAGCAAGCAGCATGGCCTAGGTGCGCGATGCTGGGTGGGGCACCGGTGTGCAGTGGCACCGAGTTGGGGGGCTTATGATTGGTTCTGGGAACTGACATCATTTGGTTTATAAAAGCAAGCTGTGAGCCAGGCGTGGTGGCGCACGCCTTTAATCCTAGCACTTGGGAGGCAGAGGCAGGTGGATCCTTGCGAGTTCAAGGCCAGCCTGGTCTACAAAGTGAGTTCCAGGCCAGCTGGGGCTACAGGGAGACCCTGTCTCAAAAATCCCAAACAAAAAGCAAGCTGTGGCAAGGAGTAAATTTGAATTCCATACTAACATCATCACAGAATTTCCAGCGGTTATTTTTATTAATTATTGCACGCATACAGGCTAAGGTAGGCCTTCATATCACTCCAGTGGCCAGTGGGTTGGAAAGAGATTCCTTTGCGGATCACCAAACTAGGTAGCTGGTGTTGTGAGTGAAATTCCTGTCCAGGCTCTGGGCAGGTGGGAAGTCACGGCCAAGAGTGGAACACGTGTCTCGTGGGTCCAGGCTAAGAGCCTAAGTTGGAGTTACCACTTGGGTTGGGCTACGGGAAGTAGCCGGCTGATCTCTGCGCTGAGGGCCAGCTCCCCACAGTGTCCACAAAGTGGGAGCTGTGTCCCCATCCCCCTTAGCAGGGCCATGTGGTCCCTGTTTGGCATAAAAAGAAAAGCTTCCTACACACTACTACCCAGGAAAGAAGTTAGGGATCCTTTGTAAGAACAAGAAGCTCTGGAAGAGAAGGGGAGGAAACAAATCTGCTCTGGGTAGCAGTGTTGCTGACCAGGGATGTGGCCCCTCAGGACCACTGGAGAGACACATCAGGCTTTTCAGTTTAGGCTACTGTCCTGCTGTGAGACAGCCTGAGAAAGGGAATCCCACTCAGATGCACTGTAGATTCCCACCTGTGGGGGATGAGGAAGCCCAGGGGTCTGTGGTTGCCCAGGGAGAGACACTGCACCATGGACCTTTCTCTGCAGCTGATAAACAACTCATATGCAGGTGAATGTTAGAGGGACATGGCCGCACCTCCCACTGGCTCTCATTTCTAAGAGAAAGAAAAGCCCCCACAGCCTCAAGCACCTCCATGAGTGGTAAGGGACACTTGGCCGCCCCTGACTCCGGGATGACTGGCAGTTGGAGGGCAGGGTCCCCATTCCGGGTGGCTAGTGTGAGATTTGAGGAGGAGAGTCCCCATGCTCTGGCTAGAGAGAGGTTTTGGTTGAGCCAAGAACCAGTGCTAACTGGGGCCACAGTGACTCACACTTCAACAAAAACCCTGTCTAGAGCTTCCCTCGGGCAGCCAGAGGCCCGTGAGGGGAGACAAAGTCCAGAAGTTGAGGGCAAAGAGGGTGGGGCTGGGGGAGGGGTGACATTCTGGGCAGCAGGAGATAGTGAGCCTGGCCACCATCTCCTCTGGTGAGTCCTCTTCTACTGGTCCATCTTACTTCACTAGTGCACAGCCAAGGCTCTGGGGTCTCTAACCAGTCTGTGTCCAGCCCACAGGACACACATAGACCACCATAACTGGAGTCTTCTCCATGGGAGGCAACATCAGCACCCTACAGACTTAGCCTGGGACCAGGCCCTCACCCAGGACAGCAGGCACCTGCTGGGTGAGAGGACTCTGGAGATGGGCTGGGAAGGACTTGTGGAAGGGCAGATCAGGCCAGCAAGTCTTTGACTGTGGCTTTGTACTTGGAACGCTGGGCCAGGGCTGGCTGGCTGTTCGCTGTCTCCCAGGTTCTTGTCCCTTATGAGCCCCCTTCAGTGTTAGAGTCTGTGGAGTGAGCAAGGAGCTTTGTGCTTGGAGAGCATAGTCTGTCCCATTCAAGGGGGGTCTGGTGTGTGTCTGTGCGGCAGAGGGACTCTGCCTCTGTGAAATGCTTTTCACCTTTGGGGCCAAGTAACCCATGTCACCGTCTCCTCAGGTAAGCTGGCTTTCCTTCTCCTTCCTCCATACTGAACTGGGAAAGCTATCCCTATGGTTTTCTGAGTCTGTGTGGGATCTTTGGACTCTGTCTCCTAGAGGTTTTTCTATGAGGATGGAGGTCTTTGTTCCCAGGACAAGGGACAGACAGATCATGGCCACCTGTTGGATGGTGACAGGCACAGGAAGCCAGCATTTCTGCTGTGGGGCTAGGGAGATAGTGGTAGGGATTTTTGCACACCCCCTAAGGGGGCCTGTGGCAGTGTGATTACTTTGATTCATGGGGCCAAGGAACCCTGGTCACCGTCTCCTCAGGTAAGTCCTTTGAATCTTTCTTTCTCCCTTGCTCAGTTCAGACTAGCTTTACAGTCTTTTCAGCGTGTCAGTGTTTCAGGTTGGAAAAGAACTGTAGGGAACCTCAGGGTCAGAAAGCAGGTTCTGAGGGACTTTGACTCACATAGAGAGACATCATGGGTTCCCAGACTCTGCCACCAAGAATCTCTGGGGATCCTGACCACCCTTGCCAATTGGGTCCCCTCATCCCCACCACCCTTGGCCCTCACTGGGCTCCATCTAAAGGGGTCCTGGCTCCCTAGTCAGGAGCCAGGACCCCTTTAGATGGGTTACCACACATAGTGTGATAACTATGACAGTGTGACAATTGCTTTAGCAACTGGGGCCAGGGGACTCTGGTAACTGTCTCCTCAAGTGCATCCTGCCTTCTCCCATTATAAATATACTTGGGGAGACTCTAGGGATGGAGCAGAGGACTCTGTGAAAGTGGGAACTGAGATTCAGCCCCTTTGTCCCCAAGTTGGGTCACAGGGGTCTAGGTCAGGGGCCATGTCCGGACTCCTGTGTGATGAGGTCTGCAGCTCTGAGCTCTTGGTCTGGGACAACTGCCCATCTAGGGCTTGTCTCTTCTGGTGTGAGTAAAGGTTGCTAGTTTAGGGTGACAATTCCAAGTTAAGTGACAGTCTGGCTTCTAAGAGCCAAGGTTGGAGCACAGGTTACCTTGAGGCCACAGAGAAATCCAGGGGTCTTTGCCCAGGCTGGGAACAGAGTGTGGAATCTGCTCACCTCTCTCCTCTGTGTCCCTAAGTCCAGTGGCCACAGTCACCTCCCTCCTGCTCACCTGACCCCACCTGTGTGGGTAACGTTGATGCTGACCAGGGATGCGGCCCCTCAGGACCACTGCAGAGACACATCAGGCTTTTCGGTTTAGGCTACTGTCCTGCTGTGAGACAGCCTGGGAAAGGGAATCCCACTCAGATGTACTGTAGATTCCCACGTGTGGGGGATGAGGAACCCCAGGGGTCTGTGGTTGCCCAGGGAGGGACACTGCACCATGGACCTTTCTGTGCAGCTGATAAACAGCTCACGTGCAGGTGAATGTTAGAGGGACATAGCCGCACCTCACACCAGCTCTCATTTCTAAGAGAAAGAACCCCCTTTCTGCAGTCTCTAGCACCTTCCTGAGTGGTAAGGGACACTTGCCACCAGTGACTCCAGGAGGACTGGCAGTTGGAGGGCAAGGTCCCCACACCAGGTGGTAGTGTGAGATTTGAGGAGGAGAATCCCCATGCTCTGGCTGGAGAGAGGTTTTGGTTGAGCCAGGAACCACAGTGCTAACTGGAACCACAGTGACTCACACTTCAACAAAAACCCTGTCTGGATCTTCCCTGGGGCAGCCAGAGGCCTGTGAGGGGAGACAAAGTCCAGAAGCTGAGGGCAAAGAGGGTGGGGCTGGGGGAGGGGTGACATTCTGGGCAGCAGGAGACAGGGCAGAGCAGGAGTGCTGGGGACAGGGTCTGGGTTCTGGGGGTGGGGAGTGTCTTCAAACAGGCATGTGCAGGGCTTTGGAGGACAGAGTGCCCTGCCAGGACTGAGGAGAGGCAGATATTGGGATCCCAGGCCAGACCTGGGCAGGGGGAGTCAGCTGGGGGCACAGAGTAGGATTGGCTCCCTCTCTCCTCCCTTCCCTCCCTCTCTCCTCCCTTCCCTCCCTCTCTCCTCCCTTCCCTCCCTCTCTCCTCCCTTCCCTCCCTCTCTCCTCCCTTCCCTCCCTCTCTCCTTCCTTCCTTTCCTCTCTGGGAGACAGGGTCTCACTGTGCACCTCTGGCTAGCCTGGAAGATGCCATTCCATGGAGATTGCCTCTCGTGGAGATCACAGATGCCCCCCCCATCAAGCCCAGATAGGGTGGAGGTCTCTGAGCAGACCTTGGACTCTCTGGAGTCTGGAGACCCCTGGGATTCCCAGGGAACCTGGCTTGAGTTTTCTCTCCCCCTAAACTCGGGACTAGCTCACTGTGCATCTTCTATTACTAGAGCCAAGGGACCCTGGTCACCATCTCCCCAGGTGAGGCCTGCATCTGGGTCTCTGAGGGTGAGATGGGCCAAGCCACTCTGTGGTAAGAGTTTTAGTACAGGCACAGAAGTAAGTTAGAGGCTGTGCTACTGGTACTTCGAGCACTGGGGACAGGGAACCCTGGTCACCGTCTCCTCTGGTGAGTCCTCTTCTACTGGTCCATCTTCCTTCACTAGTGCACAGCCAAGGCTCTGGGGTCTCTAACCAGTCTGTGTGGGAGGCAACATCAGCACCCTACAGACTTAGCCTGGGACCAGACCCTCACCCAGGACAGCAGGCACCTGCTGGGTGAGAGGTATCTGGAGATGGGCTGGGAAGGGCTTGTGGAAGGGCAGATCAGGCCAGCAAGCCTTTGACTGTGGCTTTGTACTTGGAACGCTGGGCCAGGGCTGGCTGGCTGTTCGCTGTCTCCCAGGTTCTTGTCCCTTACCAGCCCCCTTCAGTGTTAGAGTCTGTGGAGTGGGCAAGGAGCTTTGTGCTTGGAGAGCATAGTCTGTCCCATTCAAGGGAGGACTGGTTTTTGTCTGGGCGGCAGCAGGGACTCTGTCTCTGTGCAATCCTTTTGACTTCTGGGGCCCAGGAGTCCATGTCACCATCTCCTCAGGTAAGCTGTCTTTCCTTCTCCTTCCTCCATCCTGAGAGCTATTCTTACAGTTCTCTGGGTCTGTGTAGATCTTTGGACTCTGTCTGTGGAGGGTTTTCTATGAGGATGGAGGTCCTTGTTCCCAGGACAAGTGACATGCACAGCCTGTCCACCTGTGGGATGGGGACAGGCACAGGAAGCCAGCATTTCTGCTGCCTGCCAGGCAGATAGTGGTGGGGATTTTGCACACCCCCTAAAGGGGCCTGTAGCAGTGTGACTACTTTGATGTATGGGGCAAAGGAACCCTGGTCACCGTCTCCTCAGGTAAGTCCTTTGAATCTTTCTCTCCTCCGTTCAACTCAGACTACTTTTACTGCATTTCGGGGGGAAATAATTTTGCCTGTTTCAGGTTGGGAAGGACTTGGGGGAACCGCAGGGACGGGAAGGGGGTCTTGAGGGACCTCAGTTCACATAGACACCCTCAGTTCCCAGACTCTGCCACCAAGAATTTCTGGGGATCCTGGCCACCTTGCTGCTGGGGTCCCCTCATTCCTGCTGCCCTTCCCCCCCCCGGGCTCCATTTAAAGGGGTCCTGGCTCCCTACTCAGGAACAGGTTCTTGTCCAGAGTCCTGTCATAGTCATCACAGTGAGACAATTGGGGCCAGGGCACCCTGATCACCATCTCCTCAGATGAGCGCTGCTTCTGGGGACTGTGGGGGTCAGATAGGACAAGACAGGCTGTGGTAAGGGTTTTAGTACAGACAAAGAAGTTAGAGGCTGTGCTACTGGTGCAAGCGCTGGGGCCAGGGAACCCTGGTCACCGTCTCCTCTGGTGAGTCCTCTTCTACTGGTCCATCTTCCTTCACTAGTGCACAGCCAAGGCTCTGGGGTCTCTAACCAGTCTGTGTCCAGCCCAGAGGACACACATAGACCACCATAACTGGAGTCTTCTCCATGGGAGGCAACATAAGCACCCTACAGACTTAGCCTGGGACCAGACCCTCACCTAGGACAGCAGGCACCTGCTGGGTGAGAGGACTCTGGAGATGGGCTGGGAAGGACTTGTGGAAGGGCAGATCAGGCCAGCAAGCCTTTGACTGTGGCTTTGTACTTGGAACGCTGGGCCAGGGCTGGCTGGCTGTTCGCTGTCTCCCAGGTTCTTGTCCCCTACGAGCCCCCTTCAGTGCTAGAGTCTGTGTAGTGGGCAAAGAGCTTTGTGCTTGGAGAGCATAGTCTGTCCCATTCAAGGGGGGTCTGGTGTGTGTCTGGGTGGCAGCAGGGACTCTGTCCCTGTGCAATGTTTTTGATGTTTGGGGCCCAGGAGTCCATGTCACCGTCTCCTCAGGTAGGCTGGCTTTCCTTCTGCTTCCTCCATCCTGAACTGGGAGAGCTATTCCTACAGTTCTCTGGGTCTGTGTGGATCTTTGGACTCTGGTAGAGGTTTTTCTATAAGGATAGAGGTCCTTGCTCCCCAGACATGCAGGGCCTGGCCATCTGTGAGATGGGGACAGGCACAGGAAGCCAGTGTTTCTGCTGCCTGCCAGGCAGATAGTGGTGGGGGATTTTGCACACCCCATAAGCAGGCTTGTGGCAGTGTGAATACCTTGATTCATGGGGCGAAGGAGTCCTGGTCACCATCTCCTCAAGTAAGTCCACTGAATTTTTCTCTCTCCTCTGTTCAGCTCAGACTACTTTTACTACGTTTTGGGGTGAAATGGGTGTGTCTATATTTAAGGTTGGGATGGACTAGGGGAAATGTCAGGGCCAGGAAGGGGGTCTTGAGGGACCTCAGCTCCCATAGACAGACATGCTCAGTTCCCAGACTCTGCCACCAAAAATCTCTGGGGATCCCGGCCACCCTTGCTGCTGGGATCCCCTCATCCCCACCACCCTTGGCCCTCACTGGGCTCCATCTAAAGGGGTCCTGTCTCCCTAGTCAGGAGTAGGTTCTTTTCCAGAGTCCTGTCATAGTTATCACAGTGTGACAACTGGTTTACCAACTGTGGCCAGGGAACAATGGTCACTGTCTCCTCAGATAAGCCTTGCCTTCTCCCATTCTAAATGTACTTGGGGAGACTCTAAGGATAAAGAAGAGGACTCTATGAAAGTGGGAACTGAGACTCCTGTGCGATGGGGTCTGCAGCCCTGAGCTCTTGGTCTGGGGCAACTGCCCATCCAGGGCTTGTCTCTTCTGGTGTGAGTAGAGGTTGCTAGTTTAGGGTGACAATTCCAAGTTAAGTGACAGTCTGGCTTCTAAGGGCCAAGGCTGGAACACAGGTTACCTTGAGGCCACAGAGAAATCCAGGGGTCTTTGCCCAGGCTGGGAACAGAGTGTGGAATCTGCTCACCTCTCTCCTCTGTGTCCCTAAGTCCAGTGGCCACAGTCACCTCCCTCCTGCTCACCTGACCCCACCTGTGTGGGTAACGTTGATGCTGACCAGGGATGCGGCCCCTCAGGACCACTGCAGAGACACATCAGGCTTTTCGGTTTAGGCTACTGTCCTGCTGTGAGACAGCCTGGGAAAGGGAATCCCACTCAGATGTACTGTAGATTCCCACGTGTGGGGGATGAGGAACCCCAGGGGTCTGTGGTTGCCCAGGGAGGGACACTGCACCATGGACCTTTCTGTGCAGCTGATAAACAGCTCACGTGCAGGTGAATGTTAGAGGGACATAGCCGCACCTCACACCAGCTCTCATTTCTAAGAGAAAGAACCCCCTTTCTGCAGTCTCTAGCACCTTCCTGAGTGGTAAGGGACACTTGCCACCAGTGACTCCAGGAGGACTGGCAGTTGGAGGGCAAGGTCCC
This sequence comes from Rhizomys pruinosus, assembly GCA_009823505.1. Classification (NCBI taxonomy): domain Eukaryota; kingdom Metazoa; phylum Chordata; class Mammalia; order Rodentia; family Spalacidae; genus Rhizomys; species Rhizomys pruinosus. The sequence goes on along the minus strand of VZQC01009267.1, from coordinate 206,569 downwards.
CACACCAGGTGGTAGTGTGAGATTTGAGGAGGAGAATCCCCATGCTCTGGCTGGAGAGAGGTTTTGGTTGAGCCAGGAACCACAGTGCTAACTGGAACCACAGTGACTCACACTTCAACAAAAACCCTGTCTGGATCTTCCCTGGGGCAGCCAGAGGCCTGTGAGGGGAGACAAAGTCCAGAAGCTGAGGGCAAAGAGGGTGGGGCTGGGGGAGGGGTGACATTCTGGGCAGCAGGAGACAGGGCAGAGCAGGAGTGCTGGGGACAGGGTCTGGGTTCTGGGGGTGGGGAGTGTCTTCAAACAGGCATGTGCAGGGCTTTGGAGGACAGAGTGCCCTGCCAGGACTGAGGAGAGGCAGATATTGGGATCCCAGGCCAGACCTGGGCAGGGGGAGTCAGCTGGGGGCACAGAGTAGGATTGGCTCCCTCTCTCCTCCCTTCCCTCCCTCTCTCCTCCCTTCCCTCCCTCTCTCCTCCCTTCCCTCCCTCTCTCCTCCCTTCCCTCCCTCTCTCCTCCCTTCCCTCCCTCTCTCCTTCCTTCCTTTCCTCTCTGGGAGACAGGGTCTCACTGTGCACCTCTGGCTAGCCTGGAAGATGCCATTCCATGGAGATTGCCTCTCGTGGAGATCACAGATGCCCCCCCCATCAAGCCCAGATAGGGTGGAGGTCTCTGAGCAGACCTTGGACTCTCTGGAGTCTGGAGACCCCTGGGATTCCCAGGGAACCTGGCTTGAGTTTTCTCTCCCCCTAAACTCGGGACTAGCTCACTGTGCATCTTCTATTACTAGAGCCAAGGGACCCTGGTCACCATCTCCCCAGGTGAGGCCTGCATCTGGGTCTCTGAGGGTGAGATGGGCCAAGCCACTCTGTGGTAAGAGTTTTAGTACAGGCACAGAAGTAAGTTAGAGGCTGTGCTACTGGTACTTCGAGCACTGGGGACAGGGAACCCTGGTCACCGTCTCCTCTGGTGAGTCCTCTTCTACTGGTCCATCTTCCTTCACTAGTGCACAGCCAAGGCTCTGGGGTCTCTAACCAGTCTGTGTGGGAGGCAACATCAGCACCCTACAGACTTAGCCTGGGACCAGACCCTCACCCAGGACAGCAGGCACCTGCTGGGTGAGAGGTATCTGGAGATGGGCTGGGAAGGGCTTGTGGAAGGGCAGATCAGGCCAGCAAGCCTTTGACTGTGGCTTTGTACTTGGAACGCTGGGCCAGGGCTGGCTGGCTGTTCGCTGTCTCCCAGGTTCTTGTCCCTTACCAGCCCCCTTCAGTGTTAGAGTCTGTGGAGTGGGCAAGGAGCTTTGTGCTTGGAGAGCATAGTCTGTCCCATTCAAGGGAGGACTGGTTTTTGTCTGGGCGGCAGCAGGGACTCTGTCTCTGTGCAATCCTTTTGACTTCTGGGGCCCAGGAGTCCATGTCACCATCTCCTCAGGTAAGCTGTCTTTCCTTCTCCTTCCTCCATCCTGAGAGCTATTCTTACAGTTCTCTGGGTCTGTGTAGATCTTTGGACTCTGTCTGTGGAGGGTTTTCTATGAGGATGGAGGTCCTTGTTCCCAGGACAAGTGACATGCACAGCCTGTCCACCTGTGGGATGGGGACAGGCACAGGAAGCCAGCATTTCTGCTGCCTGCCAGGCAGATAGTGGTGGGGATTTTGCACACCCCCTAAAGGGGCCTGTAGCAGTGTGACTACTTTGATGTATGGGGCAAAGGAACCCTGGTCACCGTCTCCTCAGGTAAGTCCTTTGAATCTTTCTCTCCTCCGTTCAACTCAGACTACTTTTACTGCATTTCGGGGGGAAATAATTTTGCCTGTTTCAGGTTGGGAAGGACTTGGGGGAACCGCAGGGACGGGAAGGGGGTCTTGAGGGACCTCAGTTCACATAGACACCCTCAGTTCCCAGACTCTGCCACCAAGAATTTCTGGGGATCCTGGCCACCTTGCTGCTGGGGTCCCCTCATTCCTGCTGCCCTTCCCCCCCCCGGGCTCCATTTAAAGGGGTCCTGGCTCCCTACTCAGGAACAGGTTCTTGTCCAGAGTCCTGTCATAGTCATCACAGTGAGACAATTGGGGCCAGGGCACCCTGATCACCATCTCCTCAGATGAGCGCTGCTTCTGGGGACTGTGGGGGTCAGATAGGACAAGACAGGCTGTGGTAAGGGTTTTAGTACAGACAAAGAAGTTAGAGGCTGTGCTACTGGTGCAAGCGCTGGGGCCAGGGAACCCTGGTCACCGTCTCCTCTGGTGAGTCCTCTTCTACTGGTCCATCTTCCTTCACTAGTGCACAGCCAAGGCTCTGGGGTCTCTAACCAGTCTGTGTCCAGCCCAGAGGACACACATAGACCACCATAACTGGAGTCTTCTCCATGGGAGGCAACATAAGCACCCTACAGACTTAGCCTGGGACCAGACCCTCACCTAGGACAGCAGGCACCTGCTGGGTGAGAGGACTCTGGAGATGGGCTGGGAAGGACTTGTGGAAGGGCAGATCAGGCCAGCAAGCCTTTGACTGTGGCTTTGTACTTGGAACGCTGGGCCAGGGCTGGCTGGCTGTTCGCTGTCTCCCAGGTTCTTGTCCCCTACGAGCCCCCTTCAGTGCTAGAGTCTGTGTAGTGGGCAAAGAGCTTTGTGCTTGGAGAGCATAGTCTGTCCCATTCAAGGGGGGTCTGGTGTGTGTCTGGGTGGCAGCAGGGACTCTGTCCCTGTGCAATGTTTTTGATGTTTGGGGCCCAGGAGTCCATGTCACCGTCTCCTCAGGTAGGCTGGCTTTCCTTCTGCTTCCTCCATCCTGAACTGGGAGAGCTATTCCTACAGTTCTCTGGGTCTGTGTGGATCTTTGGACTCTGTCTTATAGAGGTTTTTCTATGAGGATGGAGGTCCTTGTTCCCAGGACAAGGGACAGGCAGAGGCTGGCCCCCTATGGGGTGGTGGGGTTTTGGCACACCCCTTAAGGGGGCCTGTGGCAATGTGATATCTTTGGAAAAGGAACTCTGGTCACTGTCTCCTCAGGTGAGTCCTGCCTTCTTCCATTCTAATGCACTTAGGGGAGACTCTAGGGATAGAGAAGAGGACTCCATGAAAGTGGGCACTAAGATTCAACCCCTTTGTCCCAAAGTTGGGCCACAGGTGCCTGGGTCAGGGGCCATTTCAGGACTCCTATGTGATGTTGTCTGGGGAGCTGAGCCCTTGGTCTGGGGCAACTGCCCATCCAGGGTTTGTCTCTTCTGGTATGGGTAGAGGTTACTAGTTTAGGGTGACAATTCCATGTCTAGTGTCAGTGTGGCCTCTAAGGAGCAAGGCTGGAACACGGGTTACCTTTGTGGCTGCAGAGGGCTCCTGGGGCCTTTTGCCCAGGCAGGGAACAGAGCGTGGAATCATAACTTGGGTGACTGGCTCCTGTGTGATGTTGGGGGTCAGGTCAGTGCTTAGGGTACCCAGGGGCAGTGCTGGCCAGGCTTCAGAGTTCTTGTGGGGTGTGGATAGAAATTCAACCATTGTGATTACTACGGTTTAGACTTCTGGGGACAAGGAACACAAGTCACCGTCTCCTCAGGTAAGAACAGCCTTCATTCTTTACCTTTGTCTATGGTTTTTTTCTGA
>VZQC01009267.1:143632-202048 GCA_009823505.1 Rhizomys pruinosus | reverse complement strand
TATATATCTAATTGCTTGTGCTTCATTAGTAGGATCGAAAGGTTATTCCTGGACAAACTGTCAGCCCATGAAAGGAAACAGCCAGAATTGACCAGAGTCCAAGACAACAGCTCCAGAGAGAGTGGACTGATCTGCTTCTCATCCACCTGTGCCCCTTTTCTAAGCCCAGGGAATAATCTGCGGAAGAGGGGACGTGGTAGAATGTAAGGGCTGCGAATGGGGTGAAGGGTGAAACTACAGCGGTGTAGTCTGGACCCTCATTTGATCAACCTGATTGAGCATACAACCCCTTACCACACGCTGGAGGGTGGGGCTGTGGGGGTTTCAGCATGGCAGCCTGCAGATTGGTTTTGCATGAAGGATGCTTGTACTCATGGATTATCACTTATAGCTAAAAAATGAAAAAAAAACTGAGAGAAATATGCAGGACAGTTATGGCAGAATGCATGATCTCGGTTGGGCTGGGGGTGGGAGGGAGGGGGGGAAATTTCTATGCCTGAACTGAGTTGGAGGATGATGTGTGAAATGCACAAAGCATCAATAAAAAAATGTTTAAAAAAATATTAAAATAATAAAACATCATGAAGTAGGGGCCGGGCATGGTGGCACACACCTTTAATCTCAGCACTTGGGAGGCAGAGACAGGCACACCTCTGTGAGTTCAAGGCCAGCCTGGTCTACATAGTGTGCTCCAGGACAGCTGGGGCTACATGGAGACCCTGCCTCAAAAAGACCAAAAAAAAAAATCACTAAAGTAGAAAAACATTACAGGGTTTGCATTTTCAAGAAGGCTACCTAGTAAGTCATGGGGACAGTGGCATGGTGGGCACATCTGCATGTGCAGCCAGCACATCTCTAGGGCTCTGAGGCGGAATCCATGTTCCAGGAGCTGCAGAAGGCATGCCTGCAGGTCTGCCCCATCTGAGGCTTCATTCACCGAGAACATGTTCTCTCTAACTGTCCTGGCTGTCACCCATGCTGTGTGGGTTTTGGTGATGCAAATTGGTCATTTCTGCTCCCACACTCCTATAAGAACAATTGACCCACCAAGGTGGATTTTGGTGGTAACCCTACTTTGGTCTGTCACTGCTGGGGTGGGCAGATAATTGTTAACATCTCCCTAGAAATAGGTCCACACCACGAGAACTTGAGGGAAAAGGCTCAGCAGGAGCCTGGAGAGTGAAACTGGAAGGTTGCTGCAGAACAGACCAGCCTGATCTGTGTCCCTGTGTCCCTGGGCTTTGGTGGTGGCGGGATTAAGATAGACATCCCGTTGAGGCTGAACACTCAGCCTCTTACTCTCAGCACTCTGCGCAGCCATGCGTCTCTCCACTGCTGCTGTCCACTGCACAGGAAGCTTTTCTACCACGGCAGAGAGCAGCCCGGGCCCATGGGCACAGACATAAGTACTTAGCAGGTGACTGGCAGGGTGACCATTGAGCAAAACATTCTACCCTAGGGCCTATGACCTCCCCGGCCATGGCCTTTTGACCAGGACTACAGTACCAGGCATGACATTCTCTACTGTGGATAGGCCCAAATCCACTCATGGGTAGTTACTCCAGGACAGTCGTGCCACTCTTGCACTGGTGGGCACATCCTGCCTGGCAGGTTGGCATTGCGGCATGCAGGTTCCAGCTATGGGTGAGATCCCTGATGCCTTTCCTCCCCAAACAGCCTGCTCAGCACCTGCCAGCACTATGAAAACTACCCAGCAAGGAGGAATTTTCTCCGTCAGTTTGAGATTGATTTTCCATGCCCTGCAGCCAAAGTGTGTGATGTCTTCAAGAAGACTCTTCCAGGGCTAGAGAGATGGCTCAGCAGGTAAGAGCACTGGCTGCTTTGGCAGAGGTCCTGCATTCGATTCCCAACAACTACATGGTGGTTAACAACTGTATGTAACTTCAGTTTCAGGCAATCCAAAGCTCTCCTCTGGAATCTGTGGGCATTGTACAACAGAGGTGCACTTACATACACGCAGGTAATATTCCCATGTACATAAAACTAAAAAATAATAAATAAAATGATAATAGTAGTAATAATAATAATAATAATAGGTTCTTATCATGTAATAATGGTGGGGTATCCCCAACCAGTAACTCATAGGAGGTATCCCATGCCTTATTCTGTGATTTTTTTGGTCTTTTTGAGACAGGGTCTCCCTGCAGCCCCAGCTGGTCTGGGACTCCCTATGTAGACCAAGCTGGCCTTGAACTCACAGAGATCTGCCTGCCTCTGTCTCCCAAGTTCTGGAATTAAAGGCATGCGCCACCACGCTCAGTTTATACTTTGATTTTTAACTCTTTTTTTTCATGTGTATGAGTGTATTGCCTGCATGTGTGTAAGTGCACCCATGTCATACGATGCCTGCAGAGGTCAAAAGTGGGCATCAGATCCCCTGCAACTAGAGTTAAGGATGGTTGTTAACTGCCATGTGGGTGCTGGAAACTGAACCTGGGTCCTCTGCAAGAGCAGCGGGTGCTCTTAACCACTGAGCCATCTCTCCAGCCCCTCTGTTAATTCTTTTATTTCCCTCAGTAACTTCTCACAGCTGTTAGTTTCGTGCTGCCCATGTCCCTGCTTTCCTTCTGACCAAAGCCAAAGACACTAAGGGGAATTTCCCTTCCTGCTGTTTGTCCACACAACTAGGAGGGGACAGGAAGGCCCGGCTTCCTCTAGGAGGTCAGGTCCCATTGCACTGGGACCGACATGGTGTATTACTCTGCAGGAAGGGATCAGGAGCGCAGCAGCAATGGTGCTCTAGCATAGCTGTCCCTCTGTGATGGCTGAGGGGCAGGCCAATGGGAGCTGGCCAGGAAATGGAGGGAGCCCTCCATCCCCCAGTCAGTAGCTGAAGCAATAGAATGGGAGCAGGTGCTTCCTGAAGGGCCTGAGGCAGCCCTCCCTCTCCTTCCCTTAAGGATCCACAGAACACAGACCACAGAGGACAGAGACACTGGGCAGGGACAGGACTTGAGGAGCCCCACCTAAGACCCTGAGGCTCAAAGAGCTGGTGGGACTCGAGAGCTCCTCAACACAGCAAGACTCCAGCCACAGGGACAGCAAAGGCTGTACCCTCACCTGTCCCTGTCCAAAGCCCAGGTGTGGGGATGGGAGCCTCCAGGCCCAGCACATTGCCTTCCCCTGCTAGCCGCACCTCCCTGGTGTCCCCAGGGCTGCAGGCCACAGTTACTACCACTCCTGTGCTCCCAGATGCTCACACCAGGCCTGGGGCTACAGGTCTCCCTGCTCCCTCGGCATCTGCTGCTGCACTGGGGGCCAGGTGCTGCACAAGCCCTTGCAGGTGGTAAATGGAACCTCTCCTCAGGTCTTGGGATTGTTCAGGGTCAGAATAACACAGATGGTGACAGACCCTCTTCTAGTCCACCATACACCCAACCCCCACCACCACCACCACCACCACCATAGGGAAATCCAGCTTGAATTGCGGGTTGGATTTCCAATTAGCACCTCGTGGCCAAGCGACTGGTCCCACCCCAAGGAGGAGCAAGCAGCATGGCCTAGGTGCGCGATGCTGGGTGGGGCACCGGTGTGCAGTGGCACCGAGTTGGGGGGCTTATGATTGGTTCTGGGAACTGACATCATTTGGTTTATAAAAGCAAGCTGTGAGCCAGGCGTGGTGGCGCACGCCTTTAATCCTAGCACTTGGGAGGCAGAGGCAGGTGGATCCTTGCGAGTTCAAGGCCAGCCTGGTCTACAAAGTGAGTTCCAGGCCAGCTGGGGCTACAGGGAGACCCTGTCTCAAAAATCCCAAACAAAAAGCAAGCTGTGGCAAGGAGTAAATTTGAATTCCATACTAACATCATCACAGAATTTCCAGCGGTTATTTTTATTAATTATTGCACGCATACAGGCTAAGGTAGGCCTACATATCACTCCAGTGGCCAGTGGGTTGGAAAGAGATTCCTTTGCGGATCACCAAACTAGGTAGCTGGTGTTGTGAGTGAAATTCCTGTCCAGGCTCTGGGCAGGTGGGAAGTCACGGCCAAGAGTGGAACACGTGTCTCGTGGGTCCAGGCTAAGAGCCTAAGTTGGAGTTACCACTTGGGTTGGGCTACGGGAAGTAGCCGGCTGATCTCTGCGCTGAGGGCCAGCTCCCCACAGTGTCCACAAAGTGGGAGCTGTGTCCCCATCCCCCTTAGCAGGGCCATGTGGTCCCTGTTTGGCATAAAAAGAAAAGCTTCCTACACACTACTACCCAGGAAAGAAGTTAGGGATCCTTTGTAAGAACAAGAAGCTCTGGAAGAGAAGGGGAGGAAACAAATCTGCTCTGGGTAGCAGTGTTGCTGACCAGGGATGTGGCCCCTCAGGACCACTGGAGAGACACATCAGGCTTTTCAGTTTAGGCTACTGTCCTGCTGTGAGACAGCCTGAGAAAGGGAATCCCACTCAGATGCACTGTAGATTCCCACCTGTGGGGGATGAGGAAGCCCAGGGGTCTGTGGTTGCCCAGGGAGAGACACTGCACCATGGACCTTTCTCTGCAGCTGATAAACAACTCACGTGCAGGTGAATGTTAGAGGGACATGGCCGCACCTCCCACTGGCTCTCATTTCTAAGAGAAAGAAAAGCCCCCACAGCCTCAAGCACCTCCATGAGTGGTAAGGGACACTTGGCCGCCCCTGACTCCGGGATGACTGGCAGTTGGAGGGCAGGGTCCCCATTCCGGGTGGCTAGTGTGAGATTTGAGGAGGAGAGTCCCCATGCTCTGGCTAGAGAGAGGTTTTGGTTGAGCCAAGAACCAGTGCTAACTGGGGCCACAGTGACTCACACTTCAACAAAAACCCTGTCTAGAGCTTCCCTCGGGCAGCCAGAGGCCCGTGAGGGGAGACAAAGTCCAGAAGATGAGGGCAAAGAGGGTGGGGCTGGGGGAGGGGTGACATTCTGGGCAGCAGGAGATAGTGAGCCTGGCCACCATCTCCTCTGGTGAGTCCTCTTCTACTGGTCCATCTTACTTCACTAGTGCACAGCCAAGGCTCTGGGGTCTCTAACCAGTCTGTGTCCAGCCCACAGGACACACATAGACCACCATAACTGGAGTCTTCTCCATGGGAGGCAACATCAGCACCCTACAGACTTAGCCTGGGACCAGGCCCTCACCCAGGACAGCAGGCACCTGCTGGGTGAGAGGACTCTGGAGATGGGCTGGGAAGGACTTGTGGAAGGGCAGATCAGGCCAGCAAGTCTTTGACTGTGGCTTTGTACTTGGAACGCTGGGCCAGGGCTGGCTGGCTGTTCGCTGTCTCCCAGGTTCTTGTCCCTTATGAGCCCCCTTCAGTGTTAGAGTCTGTGGAGTGAGCAAGGAGCTTTGTGCTTGGAGAGCATAGTCTGTCCCATTCAAGGGGGGTCTGGTGTGTGTCTGTGCGGCAGAGGGACTCTGCCTCTGTGAAATGCTTTTCACCTTTGGGGCCAAGTAACCCATGTCACCGTCTCCTCAGGTAAGCTGGCTTTCCTTCTCCTTCCTCCATACTGAACTGGGAAAGCTATCCCTATGGTTTTCTGAGTCTGTGTGGGATCTTTGGACTCTGTCTCCTAGAGGTTTTTCTATGAGGATGGAGGTCTTTGTTCCCAGGACAAGGGACAGACAGATCATGGCCACCTGTTGGATGGTGACAGGCACAGGAAGCCAGCATTTCTGCTGTGGGGCTAGGGAGATAGTGGTAGGGATTTTTGCACACCCCCTAAGGGGGCCTGTGGCAGTGTGATTACTTTGATTCATGGGGCCAAGGAACCCTGGTCACCGTCTCCTCAGGTAAGTCCTTTGAATCTTTCTTTCTCCCCTGCTCAGTTCAGACTAGCTTTACAGTCTTTTCAGCGTGTCAGTGTTTCAGGTTGGAAAAGAACTGTAGGGAACCTCAGGGTCAGAAAGCAGGTTCTGAGGGACTTTGACTCACATAGAGAGACATCATGGGTTCCCAGACTCTGCCACCAAGAATCTCTGGGGATCCTGACCACCCTTGCCAATTGGGTCCCCTCATCCCCACCACCCTTGGCCCTCACTGGGCTCCATCTAAAGGGGTCCTGGCTCCCTAGTCAGGAGCCAGGACCCCTTTAGATGGGTTACCACACATAGTGTGATAACTATGACAGTGTGACAATTGCTTTAGCAACTGGGGCCAGGGGACTCTGGTAACTGTCTCCTCAAGTGCATCCTGCCTTCTCCCATTATAAATATACTTGGGGAGACTCTAGGGATGGAGCAGAGGACTCCGTGAAAGTGGGAACTGAGATTCAGCCCCTTTGTCCCCAAGTTGGGTCACAGGGGTCTAGGTCAGGGGCCATGTCCGGACTCCTGTGTGATGAGGTCTGCAGCTCTGAGCTCTTGGTCTGGGACAACTGCCCATCTAGGGCTTGTCTCTTCTGGTGTGAGTAAAGGTTGCTAGTTTAGGGTGACAATTCCAAGTTAAGTGACAGTCTGGCTTCTAAGAGCCAAGGTTGGAGCACAGGTTACCTTGAGGCCACAGAGAAATCCAGGGGTCTTTGCCCAGGCTGGGAACAGAGTGTGGAATCTGCTCACCTCTCTCCTCTGTGTCCCTAAGTCCAGTGGCCACAGTCACCTCCCTCCTGCTCACCTGACCCCACCTGTGTGGGTAGCGTTGATGCTGACCAGGGATGCGGCCCCTCAGGACCGCTGCAGAGACACACCAGGCTTTTCGGTTTAGGCTACTGTCCTGCTGTGAGACAGCCTGGGAAAGGGAATCCCACTCAGATGCACTGTAGATTCCCACGTGTGGGGGATGAGGAACCCCAGGGGTCTGTGGTTGCCCAGGGAGGGACACTGCACCATGGACCTTTCTCTGCAGCTGATAAACAACTCACGTGCAGGTGAATGTTAGAGGGACATGGCCGCACCTTACACATGCTCTCATTTCTAAGAGAAAGAACCCCCTTTCTGCAGTCTCTAGCACCTTCCTGAGTGGTAAGGGACACTTGCCACCAGTGACTCCAGGAGGACTGGCAGTTGGAGGGCAGGGTCCCCACACTGGGTGGTAGTGTGAGATTTGAGGAGGAGAGTCCCCATGCTCTGGCTGGAGAGAAGTTTTGGTTGAGCCAGGAACCACAGTGCTAACTGGGGCCACAGTGACTCACACTTCAACAAAAACCCTGTCTGGATCTTCCCTGGGGCAGCCAGAGGCATGTGAGGGGAGACAAAGTCCAGAAGCTGAGGGCAAAGATGGTGGGGCTGGGGGAGGCGTGACATTCTGGGCAGCAGGAGCCTGGCGACAGGCACAGGAAGCCAGTGTTTCTGCTGCAGGGCCAGGCTGGTAGTGGTGGAGGATTTTGCACACCCCCTAAGGGGGCCTGTGGCAGTGTGACTACTTTGGTGTATTTGGCCAAGGAACCCTGGTCACCGTCTCCTCAGGTAAGTCCTTCCAATCTCTCTCCCCTGCTCAGCTCAGGTTAGTTTTACTGTATTTTGGGGCAAAATGCATGTGTCTGTGTTTCAGGTTGGGATGGACTAAGGGGAAACCTGAGGCTCAGGAAGGGGGGTCTTGGGGGGCATTAGCTCTCATAGACAGACATGCTCGGTTCCCAGACTCTGCCACCAAGAATCTCTGGGGATCCTGGCCACCCTTGCCAATGGGGTCCCTTCATCCCCATCACCCTTGGTCCTCACTGGGTTCCATCTAAAGGGGTCCTGGCTTCCTAGTCAAGAGCAGGTTCTCTTCCAGAGTCCTGTCATAGTTTCCGTAGTGTGCAACTGCTTTAGCAACTGGAGCCAGGGGACTCTGGTCACTGTCTCCTCAGGTGCGTCCTGCCTTTTCCCAATATAAATACACTTGGGGAGACTCTAGGGATGGAGCAGAGGACTCCATGAAAATGGGAACTGAGATTTAGCCCCTTTGTCCCCAAGTTGGGTCACAGGGGTCTAGGTCAGGGGCCATGTCCGGAATCCTGTGTGATGAGGTCTGCAGCCCTGAGCTCTTGGTCTGGGGCAACTGCCCATCCAGGGATTGTCTTTTCTGGTGTGAGTAGAGGTTGCTAGTTTAGGGTAACAATTTCATGTCCAGTGGCAGTCTGGCTTCTAAGGCCCAAGGCTGGAACACAGGTTACCTTTGGGGCCACAGAGGTCTGTGGTTGCCCAGGGAGGGACAATGCACCCATGGACCTTTCTCTGCAGCTGATAAACAACTCACATGCAGGTGAATGTTAGAGGGACATGGCCGCACCTTACACATGCTCTCATTTCTAAGAGAAAGAACCCCCTTTCTGCAGTCTCTAGCACCTCCCTGAGTGGTAAGGGACACTTGCTGCCCCTGTATCCAGGAGGACTGGAAGCTGGATCTCAGGGTCCCCACACAGGGTGGCTAGTGTGAGATTTGAGGAAGAGAGTCCCCATGCTCTGGCTGGAGAGAAGTTTTGGTTGAGCCAGGAACCACAGTGCTAACTGGGGCCACAGTGACTCACACTTCAACAAAAACCCTGTCTGGATCTTCCCTGAGGCAGCCAGAGGCCTGTGAGGGGAGACAAAGTCCAGAAGCTGAGGGCAAAGAGGGTGGGGCTGGGGAGGGGTGACATTCTGAGCAGCAAGAGATAGTGAGCCTGGCCACCGTCTCCTCTGGTGAGTCCTCTTCTACTGGTCCATCTTACTTCACTAGTGCACAGCCAAGGCTCTGGGGTCTCTAACCAGTCTGGGTCCAGCCCACAGGACACACATAGACCACCATAACTGGAGTCTTCTCCATGGGAGGCAACATCAGCACCCTACAGACTTAGCCTGGGACCAGGCCCTCACCCAGGACAGCAGGCACCTGCTGGGTGAGAGGACTCTGGAGATGGGCTGGGAAGGACTTGTGGAAGGGCAGATCAGGCCAGCAAGTCTTTGACTGTGGCTTTGTACTTGGAACGCTGGGCCAGGGCTGGCTGGCTGTTCGCTGTCTCCCAGGTTCTTGTCCCTTACCAGCCCCCTTCAGTGTTAGAGTCTGTGGAGTGGGCAAGGAGCTTTGTGCTTGGAGAGCATAGTCTGTCCCATTCAAGGGGGAGCTGGTTTTTGTCTGGGCGGCAGCAGGGACTCTCTCGCTGTGCAATGTTCTTGACGTTTGGGGCCCAGGAGTCCATGTCACCGTCTCCTCAGGTAGGCTGGCTTTCCTTCTGCTTCCTCCATCCTGAACTGGGAGAGCTATTCCTACAGTTCTCTGGGTCTGTGTGGATCTTTGGACTCTGGTAGAGGTTTTTCTATAAGGATAGAGGTCCTTGCTCCCCAGACATGCAGGGCCTGGCCATCTGTGAGATGGGGACAGGCACAGGAAGCCAGTGTTTCTGCTGCCTGCCAGGCAGATAGTGGTGGGGGATTTTGCACACCCCATAAGCAGGCTTGTGGCAGTGTGAATACCTTGATTCATGGGGCGAAGGAGTCCTGGTCACCATCTCCTCAAGTAAGTCCACTGAATTTTTCTCTCTCCTCTGTTCAGCTCAGACTACTTTTACTACGTTTTGGGGTGAAATGGGTGTGTCTATATTTAAGGTTGGGATGGACTAGGGGAAATGTCAGGGCCAGGAAGGGGGTCTTGAGGGACCTCAGCTCCCATAGACAGACATGCTCAGTTCCCAGACTCTGCCACCAAAAATCTCTGGGGATCCCGGCCACCCTTGCTGCTGGGATCCCCTCATCCCCACCACCCTTGGCCCTCACTGGGCTCCATCTAAAGGGGTCCTGTCTCCCTAGTCAGGAGTAGGTTCTTTTCCAGAGTCCTGTCATAGTTATCACAGTGTGACAACTGGTTTACCAACTGTGGCCAGGGAACAATGGTCACTGTCTCCTCAGATAAGCCTTGCCTTCTCCCATTCTAAATGTACTTGGGGAGACTCTAAGGATAAAGAAGAGGACTCTATGAAAGTGGGAACTGAGACTCCTGTGCGATGGGGTCTGCAGCCCTGAGCTCTTGGTCTGGGGCAACTGCCCATCCAGGGCTTGTCTCTTCTGGTGTGAGTAGAGGTTGCTAGTTTAGGGTGACAATTCCAAGTTAAGTGACAGTCTGGCTTCTAAGGGCCAAGGCTGGAACACAGGTTACCTTGAGGCCACAGAGAAATCCAGGGGTCTTTGCCCAGGCTGGGAACAGAGTGTGGAATCTGCTCACCTCTCTCCTCTGTGTCCCTAAGTCCAGTGGCCACAGTCACCTCCCTCCTGCTCACCTGACCCCACCTGTGTGGGTAACGTTGATGCTGACCAGGGATGCGGCCCCTCAGGACCACTGCAGAGACACATCAGGCTTTTCGGTTTAGGCTACTGTCCTGCTGTGAGACAGCCTGGGAAAGGGAATCCCACTCAGATGTACTGTAGATTCCCACGTGTGGGGGATGAGGAACCCCAGGGGTCTGTGGTTGCCCAGGGAGGGACACTGCACCATGGACCTTTCTGTGCAGCTGATAAACAGCTCACGTGCAGGTGAATGTTAGAGGGACATAGCCGCACCTCACACCAGCTCTCATTTCTAAGAGAAAGAACCCCCTTTCTGCAGTCTCTAGCACCTTCCTGAGTGGTAAGGGACACTTGCCACCAGTGACTCCAGGAGGACTGGCAGTTGGAGGGCAGGGTCCCCACACTGGGTGGTAGTGTGAGATTTGAGGAGGAGAATCCCCATGCTCTGGCTGGAGAGAGGTTTTGGTTGAGCCAGGAACCACAGTGCTAACTGGAACCACAGTGACTCACACTTCAACAAAAACCCTGTCTGGATCTTCCCTGGGGCAGCCAGAGGCCTGTGAGGGGAGACAAAGTCCAGAAGCTGAGGGCAAAGAGGGTGGGGCTGGGGGAGGGGTGACATTCTGGGCAGCAGGAGACAGGGCAGAGCAGGAGTGCTGGGGACAGGGTCTGGGTTCTGGGGGTGGGGAGTGTCTTCAAACAGGCATGTGCAGGGCTTTGGAGGACAGAGTGCCCTGCCAGGACTGAGGAGAGGCAGATATTGGGATCCCAGGCCAGACCTGGGCAGGGGGAGTCAGCTGGGGGCACAGAGTAGGATTGGCTCCCTCTCTCCTCCCTTCCCTCCCTCTCTCCTCCCTTCCCTCCCTCTCTCCTCCCTTCCCTCCCTCTCTCCTCCCTTCCCTCCCTCTCTCCTCCCTTCCCTCCCTCTCTCCTCCCTTCCCTCCCTCTCTCCTCCCTTCCCTCCCTCTCTCCTCCCTTCCCTCCCTCTCTCCTCCCTTCCCTCCCTCTCTCCTCCCTTCCCTCCCTCTCTCCTCCCTTCCCTCCCTCTCTCCTCCCTTCCCTCCCTCTCTCCTCCCTTCCCTCCCTCTCTCCTCCCTTCCCTCCCTCTCTCCTCCCTTCCCTCCCTCTCTCCTCCCTTCCCTCCCTCTCTCCTCCCTTCCCTCCCTCTCTCCTCCCTTCCCTCCCTCTCTCCTCCCTTCCCTCCCTCTCTCCTCCCTTCCCTCCCTCTCTCCTCCCTTCCCTCCCTCTCTCCTCCCTTCCCTCCCTCTCTCCTCCCTTCCCTCCCTCTCTCCTCCCTTCCCTCCCTCTCTCCTCCCTTCCCTCCCTCTCTCCTCCCTTCCCTCCCTCTCTCCTCCCTTCCCTCCCTCTCTCCTCCCTTCCCTCCCTCTCTCCTCCCTTCCCTCCCTCTCTCCTCCCTTCCCTCCCTCTCTCCTCCCTTCCCTCCCTCTCTCCTCCCTTCCCTCCCTCTCTCCTCCCTTCCCTCCCTCTCTCCTCCCTTCCCTCCCTCTCTCCTCCCTTCCCTCCCTCTCTCCTCCCTTCCCTCCCTCTCTCCTCCCTTCCCTCCCTCTCTCCTCCCTTCCCTCCCTCTCTCCTCCCTTCCCTCCCTCTCTCCTCCCTTCCCTCCCTCTCTCCTCCCTTCCCTCCCTCTCTCCTCCCTTCCCTCCCTCTCTCCTCCCTTCCCTCCCTCTCTCCTCCCTTCCCTCCCTCTCTCCTCCCTTCCCTCCCTCTCTCCTCCCTTCCCTCCCTCTCTCCTCCCTTCCCTCCCTCTCTCCTCCCTTCCCTCCCTCTCTCCTCCCTTCCCTCCCTCTCTCCTCCCTTCCCTCCCTCTCTCCTCCCTTCCCTCCCTCTCTCCTCCCTTCCCTCCCTCTCTCCTCCCTTCCCTCCCTCTCTCCTCCCTTCCCTCCCTCTCTCCTCCCTTCCCTCCCTCTCTCCTCCCTTCCCTCCCTCTCTCCTCCCTTCCCTCCCTCTCTCCTCCCTTCCCTCCCTCTCTCCTCCCTTCCCTCCCTCTCTCCTCCCTTCCCTCCCTCTCTCCTCCCTTCCCTCCCTCTCTCCTCCCTTCCCTCCCTCTCTCCTCCCTTCCCTCCCTCTCTCCTCCCTTCCCTCCCTCTCTCCTCCCTTCCCTCCCTCTCTCCTCCCTTCCCTCCCTCTCTCCTCCCTTCCCTCCCTCTCTCCTCCCTTCCCTCCCTCTCTCCTCCCTTCCCTCCCTCTCTCCTCCCTTCCCTCCCTCTCTCCTCCCTTCCCTCCCTCTCTCCTCCCTTCCCTCCCTCTCTCCTCCCTTCCCTCCCTCTCTCCTCCCTTCCCTCCCTCTCTCCTCCCTTCCCTCCCTCTCTCCTCCCTTCCCTCCCTCTCTCCTCCCTTCCCTCCCTCTCTCCTCCCTTCCCTCCCTCTCTCCTCCCTTCCCTCCCTCTCTCCTCCCTTCCCTCCCTCTCTCCTCCCTTCCCTCCCTCTCTCCTCCCTTCCCTCCCTCTCTCCTCCCTTCCCTCCCTCTCTCCTCCCTTCCCTCCCTCTCTCCTCCCTTCCCTCCCTCTCTCCTCCCTTCCCTCCCTCTCTCCTCCCTTCCCTCCCTCTCTCCTCCCTTCCCTCCCTCTCTCCTCCCTTCCCTCCCTCTCTCCTCCCTTCCCTCCCTCTCTCCTCCCTTCCCTCCCTCTCTCCTCCCTTCCCTCCCTCTCTCCTCCCTTCCCTCCCTCTCTCCTCCCTTCCCTCCCTCTCTCCTCCCTTCCCTCCCTCTCTCCTCCCTTCCCTCCCTCTCTCCTCCCTTCCCTCCCTCTCTCCTCCCTTCCCTCCCTCTCTCCTCCCTTCCCTCCCTCTCTCCTCCCTTCCCTCCCTCTCTCCTCCCTTCCCTCCCTCTCTCCTCCCTTCCCTCCCTCTCTCCTCCCTTCCCTCCCTCTCTCCTCCCTTCCCTCCCTCTCTCCTCCCTTCCCTCCCTCTCTCCTCCCTTCCCTCCCTCTCTCCTCCCTTCCCTCCCTCTCTCCTCCCTTCCCTCCCTCTCTCCTCCCTTCCCTCCCTCTCTCCTCCCTTCCCTCCCTCTCTCCTCCCTTCCCTCCCTCTCTCCTTCCTTCCTTTCCTCTCTGGGAGACAGGGTCTCACTGTGCACCTCTGGCTAGCCTGGAAGATGCCATTCCATGGAGATTGCCTCTCGTGGAGATCACAGATGCCCCCCCCATCAAGCCCAGATAGGGTGGAGGTCTCTGAGCAGACCTTGGACTCTCTGGAGTCTGGAGACCCCTGGGATTCCCAGGGAACCTGGCTTGAGTTTTCTCTCCCCCTAAACTTGGGACTAGCTCACTGTGCATCTTCTATTACTAGAGCCAAGGGACCCTGGTCACCATCTCCCCAGGTGAGGCCTGCATCTGGGTCTCTGAGGGTGAGATGGGCCAAGCCACTCTGTGGTAAGAGTTTTAGTACAGGCACAGAAGTAAGTTAGAGGCTGTGCTACTGGTACTTCGAGCACTGGGGACAGGGAACCCTGGTCACCGTCTCCTCTGGTGAGTCCTCTTCTACTGGTCCATCTTCCTTCACTAGTGCACAGCCAAGGCTCTGGGGTCTCTAACCAGTCTGTGTGGGAGGCAACATCAGCACCCTACAGACTTAGCCTGGGACCAGACCCTCACCCAGGACAGCAGGCACCTGCTGGGTGAGAGGTATCTGGAGATGGGCTGGGAAGGGCTTGTGGAAGGGCAGATCAGGCCAGCAAGCCTTTGACTGTGGCTTTGTACTTGGAACGCTGGGCCAGGGCTGGCTGGCTGTTCGCTGTCTCCCAGGTTCTTGTCCCTTACCAGCCCCCTTCAGTGTTAGAGTCTGTGGAGTGGGCAAGGAGCTTTGTGCTTGGAGAGCATAGTCTGTCCCATTCAAGGGAGGACTGGTTTTTGTCTGGGCGGCAGCAGGGACTCTGTCTCTGTGCAATCCTTTTGACTTCTGGGGCCCAGGAGTCCATGTCACCATCTCCTCAGGTAAGCTGTCTTTCCTTCTCCTTCCTCCATCCTGAGAGCTATTCTTACAGTTCTCTGGGTCTGTGTAGATCTTTGGACTCTGTCTGTGGAGGGTTTTCTATGAGGATGGAGGTCCTTGTTCCCAGGACAAGTGACATGCACAGCCTGTCCACCTGTGGGATGGGGACAGGCACAGGAAGCCAGCATTTCTGCTGCCTGCCAGGCAGATAGTGGTGGGGATTTTGCACACCCCCTAAAGGGGCCTGTAGCAGTGTGACTACTTTGATGTATGGGGCAAAGGAACCCTGGTCACCGTCTCCTCAGGTAAGTCCTTTGAATCTTTCTCTCCTCCGTTCAACTCAGACTACTTTTACTGCATTTCGGGGGGAAATAATTTTGCCTGTTTCAGGTTGGGAAGGACTTGGGGGAACCGCAGGGACGGGAAGGGGGTCTTGAGGGACCTCAGTTCACATAGACACCCTCAGTTCCCAGACTCTGCCACCAAGAATTTCTGGGGATCCTGGCCACCTTGCTGCTGGGGTCCCCTCATTCCTGCTGCCCTTCCCCCCCCCGGGCTCCATTTAAAGGGGTCCTGGCTCCCTACTCAGGAACAGGTTCTTGTCCAGAGTCCTGTCATAGTCATCACAGTGAGACAATTGGGGCCAGGGCACCCTGATCACCATCTCCTCAGATGAGCGCTGCTTCTGGGGACTGTGGGGGTCAGATAGGACAAGACAGGCTGTGGTAAGGGTTTTAGTACAGACAAAGAAGTTAGAGGCTGTGCTACTGGTGCAAGCGCTGGGGCCAGGGAACCCTGGTCACCGTCTCCTCTGGTGAGTCCTCTTCTACTGGTCCATCTTCCTTCACTAGTGCACAGCCAAGGCTCTGGGGTCTCTAACCAGTCTGTGTCCAGCCCAGAGGACACACATAGACCACCATAACTGGAGTCTTCTCCATGGGAGGCAACATAAGCACCCTACAGACTTAGCCTGGGACCAGACCCTCACCTAGGACAGCAGGCACCTGCTGGGTGAGAGGACTCTGGAGATGGGCTGGGAAGGACTTGTGGAAGGGCAGATCAGGCCAGCAAGCCTTTGACTGTGGCTTTGTACTTGGAACGCTGGGCCAGGGCTGGCTGGCTGTTCGCTGTCTCCCAGGTTCTTGTCCCCTACGAGCCCCCTTCAGTGCTAGAGTCTGTGTAGTGGGCAAAGAGCTTTGTGCTTGGAGAGCATAGTCTGTCCCATTCAAGGGGGGTCTGGTGTGTGTCTGGGTGGCAGCAGGGACTCTGTCCCTGTGCAATGTTTTTGATGTTTGGGGCCCAGGAGTCCATGTCACCGTCTCCTCAGGTAGGCTGGCTTTCCTTCTGCTTCCTCCATCCTGAACTGGGAGAGCTATTCCTACAGTTCTCTGGGTCTGTGTGGATCTTTGGACTCTGTCTTATAGAGGTTTTTCTATGAGGATGGAGGTCCTTGTTCCCAGGACAAGGGACAGGCAGAGGCTGGCCCCCTATGGGGTGGTGGGGTTTTGGCACACCCCTTAAGGGGGCCTGTGGCAATGTGATATCTTTGGAAAAGGAACTCTGGTCACTGTCTCCTCAGGTGAGTCCTGCCTTCTTCCATTCTAATGCACTTAGGGGAGACTCTAGGGATAGAGAAGAGGACTCCATGAAAGTGGGCACTAAGATTCAACCCCTTTGTCCCAAAGTTGGGCCACAGGTGCCTGGGTCAGGGGCCATTTCAGGACTCCTATGTGATGTTGTCTGGGGAGCTGAGCCCTTGGTCTGGGGCAACTGCCCATCCAGGGTTTGTCTCTTCTGGTATGGGTAGAGGTTACTAGTTTAGGGTGACAATTCCATGTCTAGTGTCAGTGTGGCCTCTAAGGAGCAAGGCTGGAACACGGGTTACCTTTGTGGCTGCAGAGGGCTCCTGGGGCCTTTTGCCCAGGCAGGGAACAGAGCGTGGAATCATAACTTGGGTGACTGGCTCCTGTGTGATGTTGGGGGTCAGGTCAGTGCTTAGGGTACCCAGGGGCAGTGCTGGCCAGGCTTCAGAGTTCTTGTGGGGTGTGGATAGAAATTCAACCATTGTGATTACTACGGTTTAGACTTCTGGGGACAAGGAACACAAGTCACCGTCTCCTCAGGTAAGAACAGCCTTCATTCTTTACCTTTGTCTATGGTTTTTTTCTGAACATCTCACCCTGGTCCTTGAGACCTGGGTGGCTGGGAACTGGGCTACTCTAGAGATTTGAGACCCTGGGGGACCACCCTGTGCCTTAAGGAAGGCCCCTTCTGATGCCAGGGTAAAGTGTCTTGACGATGAGGCTGGGGACTTGAGGGCCACATTTGAGTGAGATGCTAAGGGGGTTGGGGATAGTTTGGGCTGCACTGGGAGCTGCTCAGCTTTGGAGTCGCAGTGTTAGCTGAAGAATGCATTCCAGGGACACAATCGTGACTGTTCACACAGTGCAGTGTGTGAACTAGAACGTTTTCTTTGGATTTGTAAGCAAAGTTCTGTACTAGATTGTTTAGATTGTCTAAGACTTTATCGGTTGGGAAGAGAACTGTCCGAGCCAGTAGATCACAGCAGCAAGCCTTGGAGGGAATGGGTTCAGTTCTAGGGGCAGTTGCTTTCATGGGGTCTTGGGGAGGCTACAGGAGCCTAGCTTTGTGAAGAAACTCATGTGTGTTTAATGCATATTACAAGTTGTGATGTCTTTGAAGTGGCTTTTGAGAAAAATAGCTAAGTAGATCGTGACTTTAAAATGTGAGCGATTTTCAGATGTATTAATTTCTTTAAAATGTCCAAGAACTTAAAATTCTTATCACTCAACTCCCAGCCAGGACTGAGGTCTGTCTAGAATTGATGTCTTTTGCAAGTTCAGCCAAAGAGTAGCAACGAGGCTCTGTCACCACCATCCCTCATTCAGAATTGAGTTTTGATAATAATAAATCAAGTTTATTTTTTAAATGAATTAAACATCAAGTTTATTTTTTAATGAATGGAGCAATGTTGAGTTGGAGTCAAGATAGCTGGTTAGGGCTGGGCACTTGCTGCAGGTGGCAGGAAGCAGGAAGTCATGAGGAGAGGCTATTTTGGGAAGCAAAAAACACACTAGGTAAATTTATAGCTGTGGTTATGAACAAGCGGTTTTGGACTGTTCTGTCCAGCTGCACGGATCTGAAAGTCCCACTGAGCAAAACAACACCTGGTCATTTGCATTTCTATAATAAGTTGTGGATCTGGGCGAAACTGGAAAGGTCCTCTTTTAACTTAGTGAGTTCAATTTTTCAGTTTCAACACATCACTTATCTCTAGTCCCTCAAATGCAGTTTATCAACTTCTAAATTGTATTCATTTTCAAAGTAAGATTATTTAAAAAGTTGAAGAGTTTTCATTTAGTATTTAGAAACGTATTTAGAAAACTTTTTTAAAATTGCTTTCTTATTCTTCCCTCATTGATCTCAATTCAATTCCTTTTCAATACCTGAAACATTCTTAGGGTGACTTTGTTCACAATTTTTTAGGCTAATTGGTTTTGTCTTTATGATTAAGAGACACTTTTAACATTCTGCTAAAGATGACTTCTTAAGTCTTTTTGAAGATCACTTTTCAAGTAGTCATTTTAGGATAAATCTTAGAGAAATGAATGTGACTGTATGGAATTACTGCATTTGAAGATGATATTTGCTTGACTGAGAGGAAACTCAGCCACATTAGTGCAAATGAAAGTCCCCCTGCTCTAGAGGGACACGTTCCATTTGAACTCACCCTGGCCTTGCTTCTTGTTGGAGAGCTGGCCAAGGGTCTGAGACTGGGTTGCTGCTGGGCAGACCTGGACTTTGAGACTCCCAGGACCACCCAGACCTGGAGGTTGCTCCTGTGGCTTCGGCCACCCAGCGACCTGGCTGCTTATGAACCAGCTAGTCTCAATGACTTGGCAGTATGATTCCACGCAAAGACCCCAGACCGCCCAGCAACTCAGAGCTCCAACGGTAAGCCAGAGGCATCCCACCATGGGGCCTGTTTTTACAAGCTTGTGCTGCACGCCAGTTTCTGCCTGAGAGGGATTCAGTCTTTGGTCTTATTTTTAGGAAGAGAGAGAGATATCTATTTGTGGGTCCTTTGAGTACCATTGTCTGGGTCACTCACATTTAAAGATCCCTGAAGGACTTGTCAAGGACAAAGTTTGCCTATCAGCTATTGATGATACAGCTCATGGCACTTTGAGGAATCTTAGAGAAAATGTGTGCGATTGTCTGGAGTTATTTCAGTAATACACGCGGCTTTGCATTTCACATCAGCATGGCACTTCCTTATGTGGCAAGGTAGATAAGATGCATTTCCTGGTGGTTGTTAATGGTGACTTTAATCTAGAGGGAATATGAGGTAGTGGTTAATTTCAGACACTGTAGGAAGGGATCCAGGAGGCAGTGCTGGGATTCTGGAGGAATAGAAAATGCTGCTGCATTCTTGGTCTACTCAGTGTGTTCTAGTCAATTTGAAGTTGCCAGGAAACACTCTTCCTCCTCATCAAAGGTGATGGTGAAGGACAGTGCTTGGGAGATCAGGCCAGTGTGAAAGCAGAGACCAGGGTGCTGGTAGAACTGGGAAAGGGTAGCTGCAGCTGAAGCCAACAGGTTGGCTGGGCTAACCCTCCTGGCCACTACCATTCCTCCCACCCTTAAGAACTGGACAGGGAAGTCCAGGCTGGCAAAGCTGGCAGCAGAATCCATTGAACAGGTTGAGGCAGGATAAGCCACACTAGAGGAAGCATAGCTGCACTGAGAGTGCTAAGCTCCACTAGGCTGCAGAAGCACTCTGGGGAGAACAAAGGTAGACTGGCTAAACTGGGCTAAAATGGATTGAGCTGGAATAATCTGGGCTGAGCTGGGCTGAGCTGGGCTGGACTGAGCTGGGCTGGGATGGGCTAGAATGAGCTGGGCTGAGCTGGGCTGAGCTGGGCTGAGCTGGACTGAGCTGAGCTGGGCTGGACTGAGCTGAGCTGGGCTGGGCTGGGCTGAGCTGGGATGAGCTGGGCTGGCCTGAGCTGGCCTGAGCTGGCCTGAGCTGGGATGAGCTAGAATGAGCTGGGCTGAGCTGGGCTGAGCCGGGATGAGCTGGGCTGAGCTTGGTTGAGCTGGCCTGAGCTGGGCTGAGCTAGAATGAGCTGGGCTGAGGTGGGATGAGCTAGAATGAGCTGGTCTGGGCTGGGATGGGCTGGCCTGAGCTGAGCTGAGCTGGCCTGAGCTGGGCTGAGCTGGGCTGAGCTGGGATGAGCTGGGCTGAGTTGGGCTGGGCTGAACTGGCCTGAGCTGGCCTGAGCTGGGCTGGGCTGGGCTGAGCTGGGCTGAGCTGGGATGAGCTGGCCTGAACTGGGCTGAGCTGGGATGAACTGGGCTGAGGTGGGATGAGCTCGACTGAGCTGGACTGAGCTGGGCTGAGCTGGACTGAGCTGGGTTGAGCTGAGCTGAGCTGGGATGAACTGGGATGAACTGGGTTGAGCTGAGCTGGCCTGAGCTAGGCTGAGCTGGCTTGAGCTAGGCTGAGCTGGCTTGAGCTGGGCTGAGCAGGGCTGGTATGAGCTGGAATGAGCTAGGCTGAGCTGGCCTGAGCTGGGCTGGTGTGAGCTGGGATGAGGTGGGTTGAGCTGGACTGAGCTGGACTGAGCTGGGCTGAGCTGGGATGAGCTAGGCTGAGCTGGCCTGAGCTGGGCTGAGCTGGGCTGAACTGGCCTGAGCTGGCCTGACCTGGGATGAGCTGGGTTGAGCTGGAAGGAGCTGGGCTGAGCTGGACTGAGTTGGGCTGAGTTTGGCGGAGTAGGGCTGAGCAGAGTTGAGCTAGGCTGAGTTGGGCTGGGCTGGGTTGAGCTGGAATGAGCTAGAATGAGCTGGGCTGAGCTGAGCTGGGTTGAGCCAGGTTGGTCTGGATTGATCTGAGATGAACTGGGTTGAGCTGAGTTAGCTAAGCTGAGCTGGGATGAGCCAGGATTGGTGGACTGGGCTGAGCTAGGCTGAGCTAAACTGAGCTGGATCGAGTTGGGCTGATCTGGGTTAAGCTGGGATGAGCTGGGCTGAGCCAGGATGAGTAGACTGGCTTGAGCTGGGATCAACTTGGCTAAGCTGGGATGAGCCAGGCTAAGCTAGTTAGGCTAAGCTGGACTGAGCTGGGCTGAGCTGATCTAAGCTGGCCTGAGCTGGGCTGAGCTGGGCTGAGCTGGACTGAGCTGAGCTGGGCTGGACTGAGCTGAGCTGGGCTGGGCTGGGCTGAGCTGGGATGAGCTGGGCTGGGCTGGGCTGGCCTGAGCTGGCCTGAGCTGGGATGAGCTAGAATGAGCTGGGCTGAGCTGGGCTGAGCCGGGATGAGCTGGGCTGAGCTTGGTTGAGCTGGCCTGAGCTGGGATGAGCTAGAATGAGCTGGGCTGAGCTAGAATGAGCTGGCCTGAGCTGGCCTGAGCTGGGTTGAGCTAGAATGAGCTGGGCTGAGCTGGGATGAGCCGGGCTGAGCTGGCCTGAGCTGGGTTGAGCTACAATGAGCTGGGCTGAGCTGGGATGGGCTGGGCTGAGCTAGACTGAGCTGGGCTGAGCTGGCCTGAGCTGGGCTGAGCTGGGCTGAGCTGGGATGAGCTGGGCTGAGTTGGGATGAGCCAGGATTGGTGGACTGGGCTGAGCTAGGCTGAGCTAAACTGAGCTGGATCGAGTTGGGCTGATCTGGGTTAAGCTGGGATGAGCTGGGCTGAGCCAGGATGAGTAGACTGGCTTGAGCTGGGATCAACTTGGCTAAGCTGGGATGAGCCAGGCTAAGCTAGTTAGGCTAAGCTGGACTGAGCTGGACTGAGCTGATCTAAGCTGACCTGAGCTGGGCTGAGCCAGGATGAGCTGAGTAGGCTGAGTCTTACTAGGATAAGCTGAGCTGGGCTGAGTGGAGCTAAACTGAGTGAGGTTGGGATCCGTCTGCTGGGATGAACTGGAATAAACAGCTGGGCTGCACTGAGCTTTACTGAGCAGAGCTGAGCTGGGATGATCTAGACTGGGCTAGCTAAGTTAAACTGGGCTGGTTGAACTGGAATGAGCTGGCTGGGCTGAACTAGGCTGAGCTGGGCTGGAAGAGCTTAGCTAAACTAGACACCCTACACTGAACTGAGCTGGTCTGACTCGACTTGAGCAGGGCTGGGCTGGGCTGGGCTAAGCTTGCGGTTCAGTCCTGGAGGACGTTGTTCTGGACAGATTTTGTGCCAAGACGGAATATCAAACTGGCTCCACACTAGCTCCCCCACCCCACACAGCCCTGTCCACCTGACTGTGGAGGGTTCAGAACCACTCTCAGTGTGACTTCTGGGTGCCGAATGGACACCAGGCTGTCTCCTATGTGCGATCAGACTTCACGTGCTCATATGAAGCTTGGCTCCTTTGCTCCGAGATTAGAATGCTAACCTCTTGACGCTGTGTCTCAGAGGGAAGCAGAGTTAGGCAGACTCAAACCCACATGAGATTGCAGGCCTGCAGGGAGAGGAGGTGTCCATGCTTATGGAGTTGGCTGGTGATAGCCGAAGGGCCAGATCCACATGCTCCAGCAGGAACCTCTCCTCTGTCTGCCCACGCTTCCAAAGTCTCGCTGCCATAGCAGGAGGAAGCTGGAGGGGGCTCTGTAACCTCACAGCAGCACCACATGGTATGCTCGGTTTACCACTGCCTCCAACCACCATTGCTGGCCCTCTCCACCATGGAAGCAGCAGCCACAGAGCCATGGAAGTGTAAAAAGAGCCCCCAACTGGCGGGAGGCAAGAAGACAGCTTCTCATCCTTCCATTTCTCTTTTGTCCCTCTTGGGTCCCCAGCAAGTCAATCCTCCCCAAGTGTCTTCCCCCTCATCTCCTGCGAGAGCCCCTTGTCTGATGAGAGTCTGGTGACCATGGGCTGCCTGGCACGGGACTTCCTGCCCAGCTCCATCACTTTCTCCTGGAACTTCAAGAATGGCTCTGAGATCAAACAGCCTGTCAGGACCTTCCCAACACTGATGACAGAGGGAAAGTACATGGCCACCTCGCAGGTATTCCTCTCCCCCAAGGACATCCTTGAGGGCTCAGATGACTCCTTGGTGTGCAAAGTCCGCCATGGCAACACCAACAAAGACCAGCTTGTGCCCATTCCAGGTAAGAACCCACCCCTCCCTGGCATGAGAAGAGGTCCTGGCATGGGCCAGGCCAGCAGTGGGCTAATGTTGGACCAGGCTGGGCTGACACTTTGTCCTTTCCTTCCAGTGGTCACGGAGTTGCCCCCCAATGTGAGTATGTTCGTTCCACCTCGTAATGCCTTCTCTGGCCCTGCACCACGCTTGTCCAAGATCATCTGCCAGGCCACCAACTTCAGCCCCAAGAAAATCACAGTGTCCTGGCTACGGGACTGGAAACCAGTGGACTCTGGCTTCACCACAGAGCCAGTGACTGCCGAGGCCAAAGGATCAGGGCCCCTGACCTACAAGGTCACAAGCTCACTGACTGTCACAGAGTCTGACTGGCTTAACCTGAGCGTGTACACCTGCCGTGTGGATCACAATGGACTCACCATCTTGAAGAATGTGTCCTCCACCTGTACTACCGGTGAGTGGCCTGACCAGGGCAGTCCACCCATGGGTGTAGCTGATGCCATCTGCTCCCTGAGTCTCGGCTTCCCAGAGGGGCTAAAGGCAGGGATGGGGCAGCAGGGGCTGAGGGTCAGTTAGGAGGAGCAAAGGGTCATTTGAGGGCCCAGGATCTTCCCTTAGCAGGACATCGGCAAATCAGTTGGAGCTCTTGGGGAGGGGAATCTAACCCTTTCTCTGACTCCACAATTAACCAGTTGCTGACACCCTTGTTCTCTTGACTGCAGCTCCACCCACAGACATCCTCGTCTTCCCCGTTGCCCCCTCATTTGCCGAAATCTTCCTCACCAAGTCAGCCAAGCTGTCCTGCCTGGTCACAAATCTGGCTTCTTACGATACCCTGAACATCTCCTGGACTCGCCAAAATGGTGAACTCCTGGAAACCAACACCAAATTCTCTGAGAGCTATGCCAACAGCACCTTCACTGCCACAGGTGAAGCTATTGTTTGCAAGGAATACTGGAATGACGGAGAGGAATTCACATGCACCGTGACCCACAGGGACCTGCCTTCACCACTGAGGAAGACCCTCTCCAAGCCCAGGGGTAGGCATGGCTCCCTTCTCTTCCGCTCCTGGGGCTTCCCTCCACCTCCCTGGGAAGACAGGTCCCATGCTCACCACTGTCTCTCCCCACAGAGGTTGCCAAGCAGCCGCCCTCCGTGTACCTGCTGCCACCAGCCCGAGAGCAGCTGATTCTGAGGGAGTGGGCCACGGTCACCTGCCTGGTGAAGGGCTTCTCTCCTGCAGACGTCTCTGTTCAATGGCTCCACCGGGGGCAGCCCTTGCCCTTGGATAAGTACGTGACCAGCGCCCCGACGCCGGAGCCCCAGCTTCCAGGCCTGTACTTTGCCCACAGCGTGCTGACCGTGACAGAGGAGGAATGGAATTCCGGGGAAACCTACACTTGTGTCGTGGCCCACGAGGCCCTGCCCTACATGGTGACGGAGAGGACCGTGGACAAGTCCACTGGTAAACCAACCTTGTACAACGTGTCCCTGATCATGTCTGACACAGCTGGCACCTGCTACTGACCATGCTAGCCCCCACCCACCCACCAGGCAGGCTCTGGGGGTCCAATTGCTCTGTCTGTGAAAACCAAATCTGTGTCAGAGGAGTAAGATGTTGCATTTTATAAAAAACTAGAAATAAAAATTCCATTCAAAAGTCGCTGGTTTTGATTGTGCAATGCTCTTGCCTGCTGGGCCCCAGCTGTGCTGCGCATGCCCCGTCCACACCCTGCAGACCTGCCTTACCTCGGCCCTCCCCTGTGCCTTCCCGCTGCACCTTTGTGTGAACTCAGAGAGGCTCACAGCAGCCAGTCAGCATAGACCTGCTGTGCCCCAGCTATTTCCAGAACTGTAGCTAGAGGCTTGGGTACTTTGGTGTGGGCAGCATTCGGGCACATGCCTAGATACACACAGACAGACATGCACTCCACAGACGTACAAGTGTATATTCATGGACATACAAAGATACATGCATGCATAGACACAACAAACACCTACAGAAACATATAAACATACACCAATACACGTGGACACATGCACACTAATACAAGGACAGGCAGGACAAACAGCTATGTTCACATTTGCATGCACACTGTGGCCGTCATACCTCTAGCACATATACCTGTTCTCTCCAGCTGTTGCTCCCCTCCTGCCCAGGATTCTCCTGACTCTCTGTCTCTGTATGAGGGTGCTTCTGTGGCCCAGTCCAGCTTGGACTCTGACCAGGGCCATCATTACCCAGGTTTGGGGCCGAGAGAGTCCACACTGGTCTTGGTCATTATGCTCATGGGAGGTCGCCAACCCCAGGGACAGACTGTGGCCTCTTGTCCCATCACTGTGGGACAGCAGAGGCCCCAGTGCCCACCTATGACAGAACCAAAATTGAGACTGTTCAGACAGAGCTGGTGGTATTCAGGCCTGCCCCAAGACAGAGAGCTACACTTGGCTGTGCCTCTGTTAGTAAGACCCCTCAGAAGATAAGTGCAAGAGTGTTAGTCCCACTCACACCCACCCCACTCCTCAGCCTGGCCAGTGGAGACTAAAGCCCCCAACAAGGGTCACAGGAGTCCCTGTGAGGTCCCACCATCCAAAGGTCACACCACCCACTGCCTCCATGGGTCGACATCCTGGACACTCTGTATTCTCAGCCCTTTGGGGCCCGGGCTTCAACCAACACTGAAGGCTCATCTTATGCGGGGGCTACAGACCATAGTGAAAGCCTGGGTCCTTCCATCTTTCTCAGGTGTCTGTCCCCTGGTACCAAGACCCATCAGTGTTGGTAGGGTAGGACAAGCACCCACAGAGTATGCCCAGGAAGTGAGGAGGGGCAGCCTCAGGCCCCCTCCTGCTCCCATCCCCCAAGCTCAGGAGACACAGAGCCCCACCCCAGCTTCCACCACCTACTTGGGGAAAGCTCTTGACACAGTAGTGCCATTCTGCTTGGGTCCCTGGTTCTTCCCTCATCCTGTGTCCTTGTGCTGTGTCCATCTTGCTTGTTCTGCTACCCCAGGGTTCCTTGGACAAGGCCCAGGTTGGTGCCTGCTCCAGCGGACCTGTGCTGCACCTCTATCTAGCCTGAGCTGTCGGGGACAGGGTGGGAGATCCAAGCTAGCTGAGTCTCTCCAGACCCAGCAGAGGGTTGCCGTCCCTTGAGCAAATGCTAGGTGGGTGCTCAACGGCCAAAGGCTTGACTTGACCATCCCTCCCTCTGTGTGTCCCTTCACAGAGGGGGAGGTGGACGCCGAGGAGGAGGGCTTTGAGAACCTGTGGACCACCGCCTCCACCTTCATCGTCCTCTTCCTCCTGAGCCTCTTCTACAGCACCACCGTCACCCTATTCAAGGTAGTGGCTGTGGGGCCACAGAAGACATAGGAAGCCAGTGCAGGGGAGGGTACCCCTGGACCGGAAGGTAGCCTCCCCCGTTCTCAATGCCCTCCCTCCACTCTCTAAAGGAATACAACCATTCACACTGTCTCTATCACCGCAGGTGAAGTGACTCCGACTCACCCATGGAAAAATGCTGGAGACCAAGAGGCCCACCCACAGGGGCACTACCTCTGGGCCTGGGGTGGACCAGCCTGTGTGGCCAGTAAACTTGTTCCTCCATCTTCATTGTGTTGCCCTCCAGCTTTGAGCTCTAAAATGGGCTTCTTTCTAGACTGGACAAAGGCCTCGCCAACCTGTGCAGCTTTCAGCAATGTCCGCCCCGCACAAGGCTATGTTATGTGCACATGTTGCTTAGAAATAAATACTTTATCTTATGAGACCACTTTATCGTGAAGGAATTCATTTCATTTTCAAACCTTTCCTGCCGCGTTCACACCCTGAGGTGTAACCGAAATCTGAAGAGAGAATTGGAAAGGAGTCGTCTGATGGGGCTTTCCAGGAGTGGGCAGGAGGAACCATTGTGGGAACACAACACAGGTACCCGATAGCGGCTCCCTCTTGTCACTCTGATGAAAGGAAGGAAGCCAGGCAGAGAAAATTCCAAGCCTGATTTCCCAAAGATGATCAGAATCTGGAAACTGGCTTCAGGCCTTGAGGGATGCCCCACACCACCCCACTATTTCTGGCTGGCATCGTTCAGGGAACATGGACACTTGGGGTCTTGTCCTAAATCTTTGTGGTATACGTTGCGTGCCATGGAAACTCAAAGGCAGTCTCCGGGTGGGGAGAGGGTGTCCCTCTTGCACTGTGCCAGGCACGATGATGCAGGTAGCTGTTCTTAGTCACCCGAACCTGTGGGCAGGAGTTTGGCAGGCAGAGGAAAGGTTTCCAGCAAACTGGTACCTCGGTGCATTTGGGCTGCCATAACAGAGTGGTGCTGCCCAGCGAGCCTGGTCAACAGAACAAAGGCCTCAAGGCACCACAGATTGCTTTCTGCGGAGGGCAGCTTCCTGGGTCAGGGTCTACACCCCCTCACTGTGTGGCAAAAGGAACGAGAGGGTCTTTCTGGGTTGTCTCCTCCCATCTAGCTTTAATTACCTTCCAAAGCTCCTAATGCCGTCGCAGGTGGGGGGTCAGGGGGAGTGAGTCAAAATCTCATGAACTCAAACCTTCCGTCCATTGCAAATGTTGGAACTGTGTGAAGGAAAGGGTTAGGCTCAGAAAGGAGGGCAGTGGGGACCCGGCGGCAGAGCAACCATGGAAATGAGAGGGAGCTGGGTCACAGGCTGGACTTCAGATCAGAGATGGGAGCTCTGCAAGCAGGAGGTGAGGGCAGTTCTGAGAACACCCTTCCTCATGGTGTGGACAGCTGGCGAAGCCCACAGGCATGGGAAGTCTATGGAGAGAGGGCCTGGGAACAGGACATGACAGAGAACAGCAGGTAGAAGGAGTGAGGAGACAGACACGAGAGCCTCGAAGAGGGTCTGAGCAGGCTGTGGAGACAGACACGGGAGCCTCAAAGAGGGTCTGAGCAGGCTGTGGAGACAGACAGGAGAGCCTCAAAGAGGGTCTGAGCAGGGTGTGGAGATAGACACTAGAGCCACAAACGGTCTGAGCAGGGTGTGGAGATAGACACTAGAGCCACAAAGAGGGTCTGAACAGGCTGTGGAGACAGAAACTAGAGCCACAAAGAGGGTCTGAGCAGACTGTGGAGACAGAAACTAGAGCCTCAAAGAGGGTCTGAGCAGGGTGTGGAGATAGACACTAGAGCCTCAAAGAAGGTCTGAGCAGGGTGTGGAGATCGACATGAGAGCCTTAAAGAGGGTCTGAGCAGGATGTGTTGGCCCACATCTTTAGTCCCAGCACTCAAGAGGCAGAGGCAGGCTGATCTCTGTGAGTTCAAGGCCAGCCTGGTCTACATAGCGAGTTCCAGGCCAGCTGGGGCTACAGGGAGACCCTGTCTCAAAATGACAAAAAAAGAAAAAAGGGGTCTGAGCAAGTGTCTGAGAAGACACTCAGAGTGCAGAAAGCATCAGGGCCTCACTGGGTAGTTCTCGTGGAGATGCCAGGGCCCATTGACCTACTCCTAGCTACCCTAGGTACTGTTGGCTCAGTACCCTACCTCTGATACAACATCTGTGTTAATCCCAGACTGCTGGTCTCTGAATGAGGGAGCAGAGTTCCTCTGCTCAAGCTGCTGTCTATGGGACTCTATCCCAGCATCCCAAGGGGACTAACAGATGCTGTATCAGAGGCAGGGTACTGAGCTGGCACCTAAAGTGAATTTGGAATTGGGTGATGGGTCCTGACAAGCCCACCATGGGTGCTGGTACTCTGGGCTTACAATTTCAACATGTGAATCTCAGTGAGAGACACAGTTCACCCCATGACCACCCCCACCCCCTCCACATGTCTCTCGCACACTGTGGGTAGGAGACCAGGCATAACTGACATCCCAGAACCTCAATAAGAAACAAGGCTGGCCCAGGTGTGGCTTGACGCAGGGAGTCAGGGCACTCTGTCCAGGTACTTCAGATTGGGCCAGGAGGCTGTGAGGATGGGGAAGGCTGATCATCTGGCCAGAGTCCCAAGAGAGTTTCGTCCCTGGGGCAGGGGCAGGGCCGCTGGTATTCGGAAGAGCAGGAGAGGGGCCTCTCTGAGCAGGGTCCATACAGTGGTTCAGAAAACAGATGGCGGCAGCAGAGACGGGAGCCCCCCAAGGCTTCCAAAGGCCTTGAAGCCCCTCTCCCCAGCCTGCCTGTGACTGCTTTTCCACCAGGCAGGAAGAGCAATCCTGTGGGCAGGGACTGCTGGCCCAGGCTGCTGCCCCCAGGTCCCCCCTCCCCAGCCCCATGTCGTCAGTCCTCAGGACTCTGCGTCCTCAGGACCCCACTCTGTCTTGCAGCTACCTCCCGGCCACCATCTGTGTTCCCCATGGTCTCTAACTGCAAAGACCAAAAGACCAACATCCCGAGGGAAGAGGAGGACCTGGTCTGCTTGGTGACTGGGTACGTGCCAGAGCCAGTGACAGTCACCTGGTACCCAGCAGCACAGAACAAGTTGACCACCTTCCCTTCTGCGATGAATGAGGGTACTTACACCCTGAGCAGCAGGCTCTCCTTGAAGGTCTAGGAGCTGAGCCACAGCCCACACAAATGCATAGTCTATCACAACGCCACCAACAAAACCATTGAAAAGATTTTCCCTTGGCCTGGTGAGTACCCCGCCCACCCAGAAGATCCCCAGAGTCTCCACGGCCCTGCCCAGCTAATCCCAGTCCTTGCTCCCAGAACTTCCTGATCACTCCCCTTCCTTAGTCCTCCCCTTCCATTCTCTTCTTTCCATCAATCCAACATTCTCAGCTTGGGGACCATTTCCCACATGTTCAAGGAGCAAAGGCAGGCGCAGAGCATGGGCCTTCCACACGCCAGCACAGCACCCCCGGCCCCGTGCAGTGGACCTCCCTTCCCAGTGCCTTCCATTCCCCTGGGTACTGCGCTTTCCCGCCTTCACCTGTCCACTGCTCTTTCATTTCAGAGGTGTGGAATACTCGGGCTCCCCCAAGACCCAGTATAGCTCCCCAAGCTGAGGAGCCCTCCATAGATGTCATCAGAGCCACTGCTGCCAGCATAATAGACAGAGCAGGTAAGACGGCAGTGTACCTTGGGCCAACCCTCTGCTCAACCTCACACTGCCCTCTCCAGAAAGCCCTCTATGACTCCTTCCCTGAGCCTTCAAAGAGCATCCCAGGCCATGGAAGGAACACCACCCTGACTTCTGCACCTACTACAGCCAGGCCCTACCTGGGCCCCAGCAGATGCCACTTCCCACCCTGTGAAGTCACCATCCCTTCTCAAGTTAAGGCTGAGGTAACAGCACAGGAGCACAGAGAACAAGACCCACCTGGCCCAGGACCCACCTGACAGTGGAGCCCGCTCTGTGTGCCTGCCAAACTGTGAGCCCCTCATGGACCCTGCAGGCATACTGACCAGGACAGACAGAAAGCAGTGCTCAGCTCTGAGATGCTTAAGGATGTGACTAGTGAGGTCTGGAGGCCATGACACCCAGATTCCAGGACTCACAGAAGAGAAGCCCCTTCTCCTCCTATCCCCTCCAGGCTGTACTGTCTCAGAGTACCAGGCCTCAGTCCCATCCTTACTCATCAGCCATTTCAAGAAAGGACTCTCAACTAGAAGTTCTCTTTGGAGAAGTCCAAGATTCCTGATTGTACACAGTGCTGAGCTCCCATGAGGCCGTCAGCCTACAGTGCACTGACGACCAGCCCAGGTCCCCACACAACAGAGCAAGGAGACACCTATGAATTTAGAGAAGTACTTGTAAACTGTGCATCCGACTTAAAATTGGCAAAGGATTTAAAACAACAATATCTGAAAAATACTGGGCACCACTAGTCACCAGAGAAATATCAATGAAAACCGAAATGAGCCATCCCTGACACCTGTTAGAATGGCTGTCATCACACTGTGGTGGTGACAGTGTGGAGCAAGGATCCCGCACTCTGCAGGAAGGGGTCACAGAGCCACTAAGTGAAAGGAGGGTCCTCCAGAGCTTAACACTAAATCTACCTTGTGATCTGGAGATTCTGCCTGTGAGTGTGGCAGAGGCAAAGGGCAGGAAAGGCAGAAGAGACGCTGCACTCCTGAGCTCGCTGCAGTGCTTCACAGTGGCCAAGAAATGCAACCAACCCGAGTGCCCATCCACGGACAGATGAAGAAAAAGTGACGTGTCTACACCATGAAACTCTATTCTACTGAAGAAAGAAATCTGTCGTTTACTGTAGGATGAATCCAGAGCATTGCATTAACTGAAATAACCCAGCAAAATGGCCTCCAAAAAACAAATTGAAAGAGAAGGTGTGGAGGAAGAGGAGGAGGGAAGAGACTCCCAGTCTCTGGCTGACCCTGAGTCTACTGTAGTTCTTTGGCTCAGTAACTTACTGGCTGTCGGCACCATGAACTGCAGAGACGGTTGCTATAGCAGTCTTCTTCGACACTGAGACATCACTAAGAGATGCCAAGAGGCCACGCGGAAGGCCAGAGCCACGAGAGGCTCACAAGGAACATGAGGAGGGCAAGCTAAGAAGGACGTCCAGAGGTGGTGCCAGTCACAGCACAGGAAGTCGCTGAGGGAGGGTCGCAAGGCTTCATGGCAGAGGACAGAATGGCCTCCCCAACTCCAGGGAGGCCACAGTCTGATCTATGTCCCATGAGTGCAAGAGAAGGAAGGAGACCTGAGCCTCACCTGCTGCCTCCTCCTCAGCAGTGTCCCCCTCCACCCTCCACATGCACCAGCCAGTCCTTCAGGATATAGAGTAGGAGACAGAGGGAACAGATGGAACACCAAAGAACCCTGGCCTGCAGTATATCCCTAAATACTAGCCAGAGTCCACACAGGGTACAGGTCTGCTCAAGGGACACTGGGCTGCTCTGGGGGCTGGGCAGTCTCCAGGAGAAGCACTGTACCCTGCACAGGCCTTTGCTCCCCAAACTCTAGACCCCAACGCAGGGACAGGCTTGAGCTCCAAATGAGGCCTAACCTCACTGCTACCCCAGAGCTGACCAGGGCCCCACATAGTACTGCAGTCAGATGAGGAAGAGTGTGTCCGCCATCTTCCCACAGCACTGAGCTGTTCTGAGATGCCCCCATTCCAAGCATGGGAAGCTAATGCTGGGGCCCAACCTCTCCTCGCAGCAGTCGTGGCACCCCGCAACCCCTCCGTGAGCTTCACCACAGCCACCCATCCAGAGATGTCATCCTGGCTCCTGTGCGAGGTGTCCGGCTTCTTCCCCAAAGACATCCATCTAACGTGGTTGGAGGTCCAAAGCCAGGTGAATGCTTACCGGGTGGCCACTGCACAGCCCATCCCCCAGCCTGAGAACACCACATTCCAGACGTGGAGCGTCCTACGCGTGCCAGCCACCACCAGCCTTTCCCTCACCACTTACACCTGTGTGGTCGAACATGAGGCCTCAAAGACCAAGCTCTATGCCAGCTGGAGCCCGGACACTGGAGGTGAGTCAACAGCTTGGCAGTAGGGCCAAGTAGGCGCAGGAGCTGGTGCCTGGGGTGGAGAGGCCCTCAGCTCCGTCTGCGGAGGAGGAGCCTGGGCAGTGTCTGGGAAGGAAAAGGAGACCTCCAGTCTTTGTGGGGAGGAGGGAGAAGAGGACAACATGCTCATCTACTTCAGTCCACACAACACCACCCCTCGCTGTGACTCTTACACTCTTTCCCCCTCCTCTTCCACACTGCTCACACAACCTTGGAGGCAGGGATATAGATCTCCATCTACCATGGGGAGAAGAACTAGTCCACAGATGCTGTTGCTTATTCTCACCAACTTAGCCAGGTAACCACTGTCCTCCAGGAAACTAGGTTTCCCCCCAGGAGTGGAGCTGACAGCAGAGGTGTTCTGTGCACCTTAATGCCAATGTTCAGAAGCCAATCAGATAAGCACATCTCATCCATTTAACAAAACAACAGCAGTTACTTCTGCACTGAGGTCTAGGACCTCCCCAGCCACAGGCTTTTCCCCTGGCTTCCCTAGTGTGGGGCAGGCCTTAAATCCAACAGGAAAATTGTTGTTTGCACCCATGACAGTTGTGCCACTGTCGCCCCGGTCAGCACATCTTACATGGCTTCTGGGAGATCCAGGTACACCCACACAGGGTGCCTTCTATATTTAAACTCTTCAGTTCCTGTTTTAATAGCCCATTCTTTCTTTCAACTAACCCAGATCATGCTGGGCTGTGAGACAGGTGGAATACACTGCACCTGGCTGTCCTCAGCCCCTGCACATTGTGCTCGTGACATGGCTACCCCTGCATTGTCAATTCTCCGTAGGTCCCCACATAGCACTAGGTTTGGCTGGGGCCCTGGTGGTGGTTTTTCCCATTCTTGCTTGCTTAGAAATGCTTGGGAAAGGCCTACGGAATATCCACATAGGTGAGGACACGTGTGCATCCCTCACTGACCGGCATAGGCCCTATGAAGTCCACATGCCAATGCACATAGACAGGTTGACTTACATGTTTGTTCTATCATGCCTTTGTCTGTTGAGGTCATAATCAGGACCAGACCTCTCATGTGTGGACAGCGTGCAGAATACCAGCATGGTCATGAGAATGCTCAGGTTTCAAGTTCCCAAAGATGCACAAGCACAGCATTTGACTTTCTGTCTAGGATCTCTGGCTCAATACCAATCTTGTACATCTGTCAGTGACCTGGACAGAAACCCCCCCCCCAATTCCTTCACCTCCTCCTGAACACCTTACCACCTCACATACACAACTTTACATATTTGTCTAAATCACTGAGGTCTATGAGAGCCTCTCCTACGTCTTAAAGATCACATGGGGTTCAGCGAATTCACAAGAGCCCCATGGCAGTCCTGAGGCCCCTGGCTGCGTCCTTTAATCTTTGCAGTGAGCACAGTCCTGTGCAGCTCGGGGAACTGGGTATTAAAGTCCACCTCTCAGTTCCTGGTCCTTCATTCCCGCCTTCCCTGCCCTATTGCCTTTCAGTCCCTAATGGACATGGGGCCTCCAGCCAGTGAGAACCAAGTGTCCCTAATGTGTCCCAAATTTTGTATCCCAGTAAGGGCTTTCGATCACATGTCTGACTGCACTCTCCTTTCCATGAGGTGCCAGTTTCCACTGAGTTGCCTCAGATAAGGCAGTTTAGTCTCAAGGAAGGATGAATAGCTACATTTCCCAGTTTTTCCACTCTAGTGGCACCCAGCTGACCCCAGGCTCATGATCTGAGTATGAGAGATTCCTTTCTCCCCAAGTTTCCACATCTCAGGAAAGCCTTTTTAACATAAAGGGGAGACAGGAACA
The DNA here is from genome assembly GCA_009823505.1 of Rhizomys pruinosus. NCBI lineage: Eukaryota > Metazoa > Chordata > Mammalia > Rodentia > Spalacidae > Rhizomys > Rhizomys pruinosus. Next base: position 168,568 of record VZQC01009267.1, on the reverse strand, counting down.
GATGCCTTTTCACCCAAATGGAGCATTGGCACAGAGTTCACTGGGATTACTTACTGCAGAGCGGTGACTGGAAGGCAGCCAGCGTCAGCACTGAAAGGCCTACAAGGGCTGTGTCCCTAGGGCTCCCTGTCCAGTTTGCACATGGCTCCCTGAAGAGTCTCCTCTCCCTGATGATAACGAATCCTTACAGAACCCTGGGAGGGGACTCACAAGTCCTGCAGCTCTCTGAGATCCCAAGTCTTATGAACCTCCTCCCTCCTCTCTCCAGGAGGGAATCTTTCAATTTGGAAGAAAGAGTTACACCACAATGTGCACCTGGGATACCCAGGCACACACTAGTGCCCCCAATATGTAGAGAAAGACCCACGGAGCTTGGTGACTGAGCACCTACACCCTGAATGTGGCTGCTGCATCCGGTCCTCTTCAGATGCTGGCTTCTTGGATGCCTTTAGACCTGGAGGCAAGGGGAGTCTTGCCCCCCTTCTCTTTTCTGCTAGGGATACAGGCCATGACCTGGGGCACTGTGCACCTTGCATAAGCTATGATGCGGTGGCAGACAGGCTCCACCTGGGGTCCCCTGAGTGTGAGTGTGGTGGGAGGGGACAGGTGTCACCACATCCAGTCATGATGGCAACCCAGCACATGGCCTTCAGGGGAGTTCTGTCTCCACTGGTCTGTGGAGCCTGGATCCCAGCCAGATACACTGCCCCATTTGGACCCTGGCAGTGTCACACAGTCTGTCCACCTACCAGGAATACACAATCGAAGGACAGGGCAGAACTGGAGCAGCCACAGGAGGCCAAGTCCACACATGCTGATAGCTGCTAGCCTTGTCCCAGGCTTGGAGAGCCTGGTCTGCTGTGTGCTCACAGGATCCTCAGAGCTACAGCACTGGGAAACAGCCCCAGAGGTCATGCTGGCACCCAGCTGCACTGAACGAAGAAGCTAGAGCAAGTCTGCCTCTCCTGGCCTTTGAAGGAGGAAAGGGACACTGGGACTGCCCCTGCTGTAGTGGCCTCTGCTCTGAGATGGACCTGTCCTCCACTTGCTCCAGCCTTCTCTTCACCTGTTACATTGCTTCTTCCGAAGCAATCCAAGGTTCTCCCTCATGTGCCTCCATCAGGGCTCTCCAAAGACCACTACTGCTCACTCATTTATTCTAGAGTGAGTCCAACTTGGGTTCTCCTCCCCACACTCATGCAGCAAGCTGAGGAGCCCTACACGTGCAGTGTGACGGTCGTCCTCTTGAGAAAAGGCCACCCCACCCCTTCCTCTCCACCCCACCCCTGCCTCTCCACCCCACCCCTGCCTCTCCACCCCACCTCTGCCTCTCCACCCCACCTCTGCCTCTCCACCCCACCCCTGCCTCTCCACCCCACCCCTGCCTCTCCACCCCACCCCTGCCTCTCCACCCCACCCCTGCCTCTCCACCCCACCCCTGCCTCTCCACCCCACCCCTGCCTCTCCACCCCACCCCTGCCTCTCCACCCCACCCCTGCCTCTCCACCCCACCCCTGCCTCTCCACCCCACCCCTGCCTCTCCACCCCACCCCTGCCTCTCCACCCCACCCCTGCCTCTCCACCCCACCCCTGCCTCTCCACCCCACCCCTGCCTCTCCACCCCACCCCTGCCTCTCCACCCCACCCCTGCCTCTCCACCCCACCCCTGCCTCTCCACCCCACCCCTGCCTCTCCACCCCACCCCTGCCTCTCCACCCCACCCCTGCCTCTCCACCCCACCCCTGCCTCTCCACCCCACCCCTGCCTCTCCACCCCACCCCTGCCTCTCCACCCCACCCCTGCCTCTCCACCCCACCCCTGCCTCTCCACCCCACCCCTGCCTCTCCACCCCACCCCTGCCTCTCCACCCCACCCCTGCCTCTCCACCCCACCCCTGCCTCTCCACCCCACCCCTGCCTCTCCACCCCACCCCTGCCTTTCCACCCCACACCTGCCTTTCCACCACACCTCTGCCTCTCCACCACACCTCTGCCTCTCCACCACACCCCTGCCTCTCCACCGCACCCCTGCCTCTCCACCACACCTCTGTCTCTCCACCCCACTCCCTCACACCCTGTCTCCACCCCACTCCCTCACACCCTGTCTCCACCCCACTCCCTCACACCCTGTCTCCACCCCACTCCCACACACCCTGTCTCCACCCCACTCCCACACACCCTGTCTCCACCCCACTCCCACACACCCTGTCTCCACTAATCTCTGTACAGCCAGTCCTGCCCCTCCCAGTCATCCATCACTCCTCTGCCAGAGCAATCTATCAGGTGTTGCATTTCTACATAGAATGTGGAAGAACATTCCACCAGGTGCCCATGGCAAGGCAGAAGAAAACCACCACATAAGCTTAATATCATAATTTTACTTAAAGCCGCTAGGGAGCTGAGCACTCACCAAAGCCAGTTGTCTTAAGTGCCCAGGTGAGAAGGGATGGCTGCTTTGCCCTGCCGTCCTGGGCACAGGTAGACAGAGGAGTGGGACTTCTGAAAGAGAATATCCAGAAACCAGCCACAATTGTAATGACTGTCTGGTCTGCTGGGGCTCCCAATACAGAGTCGTGAGCACTCAGCGACCTCCACCCAGGACACTGCTGAGCAGGCAGCCTCTGGGAGCAGCAGTCTCCTCCTTCCTTTCAATCCTCAGACCCTCCTATTTCCCTTGGGAATCAGCCCCATGGCTAAAATGCTTTCAATCTCCACTTCAACCCAAGGCCCTGTGTCCCCACACCTGGGTCCTTGGGGAGGCCTCTGGTGTCCATTGCTGTGGGCTAGCCCACTGTGTCCCCACACCTGGGTCAGGGTTCCTTTCCAATGTGGGCATCATGCACACCATTCTCTCTCTTGTCTCTCTTCATCTGATTAACACTGTCTCGTCGTTAATGCCACATCGTCCTTGAGGAGGACTCTGGTGGCCATTGCTGTGGGCTAGCCCACTGTGTCTGGGCTAGCCATTGCTCCTGGGCTAACCACTGCATCTGGGCTCGCCCACTGTGTCTGGGCTAGCCACTGCTCCTGGGCTCACCACTGCTCCTGGGCCAGCCACTGCTCCTGGATCTACTTAAGGAGCTCCACCTCTCTGCATCTTCAAGGTGGTAGCAACATGGACACACTCCTAAACAAGCTTTGGTTTAGGGGTATCTGCTCCACCCAGGGTGCTCTGTGGGAGTGACTCAGGGCCCAGGAGGATGTGCAGAAAGTGGTTAGTAGGGTCCTATGGGGAAAAGCAGGTCCTAGGCACCTGTGAGGAGAGAAGGCAGTAGGTAGTAGTGTGGGGAGGGAGACATATGAGAGGGTTGGGGGGGAACTGCATCTTCATTCTGCATGCACAAGAATGGGTGGGCAAAGAAGGGCCCTGCTCTAGCATGGGGACCTCATGGACACTGGTTCCTCTCCAGGCATCGTCCCGTATGCCAAGGACGAGCACAATCCAGACTACATCGACCTGGAGGAGAGTGGCCTGTGGCCCACTCTGTGCACCTTTGTGGCGCTCTTCCTGCTCACACTGCTCTACAGCGGCTTCATCACCTTCATCAAGGTGGGCCTCCTGCCCTCCCACTGCCCCAGGGGAAAAGGGTGGATAGACACCTTCTGGGGCATTCCGAAGAGTGTTGACAATGTGGGGATGGCCTGGCCGGGACAGGGCTGGGGCTGCACCCGCTCTCTGCATTATGGAAAGTGCCCAGCTCATGGGTCCCACTCTGGCTCCTGGCTGTCCCCCCCTTTCAGACTACACCCCCTGTCTAACCCCAGGGCTCTCCGACAGGTCAAATAGCCTGGGAAAGAGACATGCTACAGCCTGAGAGCAGGACGTTTCTCCCTCAACAAAAGGCCACAGTGAGGACGCCCTCCATGCAGGAAGAAGCCCCAGGCCTCCTGCAGACTCCTTTCTGTCCACGCAGCCTCCCAGACCCAGGACGGTGGCCTCCTTGGCTGCAGGCAAAGCAGGTGTCCTGCCACCCCAGCCCTGGCCGTCCACCCCCTGCCTCCCTCAGAGACAGCTGTACTTGCTGCAGCCCCCGCCATCCTCCCATAAACACGCACTGGCTCACCTCACCTGCCTCCTTCTTCTTTGTCTCCACGGCCTGGATGACCTCAGGTCAAAGCACACAGGGGCCTGAGGCCAGCAGCAGACAGGTCACTCTGGAGGGGCGCCACTGTCACCCTGAGGAAAACTGTTCAGAGTCAGTGGGCTGAGACTCTCCTCTCTTCCCAAGCACACAGTTGTCCTTTCACACAGTCACATGTACAGCTCGCACATGAGCACACGGACACATGTGGGTACATCACTCCCCCTCGAACATACAATGCACACACATGCATGCAAACACAGGCAGGTATGCAGGCATGCACATGGATACACACACACACACATGCACGCACACACACACACACACACACACATGCACACGCATGCACACACACCAGAGCCTTAGGTGTCAGGAATGGGAACAGTTCCACGTGCAATCCTTCTGTGTGCTCTGGCTCCATTTCTTACTTCCTGTGTGACCGTATAACGCCCTGAATCCCTAGACTCCCACCTCCTCCATCTGAAAGGTTGACATACATCCCAACCTAAAGTAAGGTGAAGAGAGGATGGAATCAGATGTAGAGAGACTGAGGGAAGATGCTGGTGTCAGGCAAACAGTGGTTAATGTCGCCCTCCCATTACCTGCTAAGGACTAGACCCATCCCCTCAGTTCCTGCTGACATCCTCACACTAATGTGATGGCATCAGGAGATCACAAGTGTGCAGTCCTCCTGACGGGGATTAGTGCCCTTGCCAAAGAACCCAGGGAGAACTCTCGCCTCTTCTGAGGGTGAGAAGACAGCAAGACAGAGGCATCCATGAATATTGGGACACAGAAGCTGCTGAAACCTCAGGCTTCTGGCCTCACAACAGAAAGAAACAGTTATTTAAGAGCCACTTGGTTCAAGGTGCTTTCAGTCACTGCCCAAGTAGACTAAGACATCAGTGCCAGCCACCTTCCAGGCCTGGGACCCCATCCTCCAACTGTGGTGGGAGCAGGAGCGCGGGTACATTAGGAGGCCACCCTTCCATCCTCACTGGCTGTCCTACTCACTGTCCCCTAGGTGAGCTCCTGCTGGCTTGGCTCTCAGTGGCATCTGTGCACTCACAGTCCACACCACAGCCAGCACTTCTGCCTTGCATCCCGAGTGTTGGCCTTGGTCGGCCTCATTTCTCCTACCAAAGTCACTGAGAGCAGAATGCCTGTGGGTGGCAAAAAAGACAGCCCAGGGAGGTGTCCTTGAGCTCTTGAACCTATGGTTCTGGAACCTCTGTGGCCAAAATCCAGATATGATTGACTGAAGGGACCTTTGGTGGGGGTCTCGGGAAGCCCTGAATGTGATCGCGTATCCTCATGAGAGAGGTTGCAGGATACACGATACCACGTGGTGACATCAGAATCAGAGGCCGTACTGCTGGGGTAAGGATGGACCAAGAGGCCACAGCCATGGAATTCAGCTCCGGAGCAGCAAAGGGGAGGAATGCATGGTGGGGGACGGTAAAGCTGCCCTGGCTCGTGGTTCCGCCTTACAGCCACTGGGTTGGACTGGGCCTCTGCCAGCACTACTCTGACCCATCCTCCCAAGCATTTAGGCTCCCATGCATACCCAGGATGCTCCTCTTTCTGCTCCCCTTCCTGGGAAGTCACACTGTCAGCAGATCCTGTGGTTCCCTCAGTGCATCCAGGGGAGACTGCAGAGCCTACCTGAGTTCAGACCACCAAGGGGCTTCCTGCTCATATTCTGGAGGCAAGTCCTCACAGAGGCTCAGGACCTTGACTCTAACCCTGACCACATTCCTCCCCTCTCCTGCTCCTGCCCCTGACCCATTTGGGGTACACTTTCTCTTCCTGAACATCCAGGACCCTGTGATGAAAGTCCACCATTTCCCACCTTCTTTCTGTACTAGAAGCCAATTGCCTACCCAAGTGCAGCAGCGAGCATGCCCTGCCCTCCAGGCTCCCCTGTCATCGCACTTTGGGGCTACTTTGGGGAGGCTAAGGACAAGAACACAGGGTTGTTCTTGTCATGCCCTGCTTACCATAGCACGCAGCATGTACTCAATGCACACTCCTGGCAGCAGCACTGGAGAGGGCCCAGAAAGGCCCTCGTTTGGGAACCACAGGCCTGCCTTCCCAACAGCCTCCCCTTCCCACCACAGACAAGCCGGACTCTTTCCTGCTTGATTCCCTAAGGACGTTCTTTCCTTCCCTGTGGTCCTGCAGTAACCATCACCTGACAGTCCACACAAGACCCCAGTGTCCTCTACGCTAGGTAGACCCTCTTCCACCCTCCCCAGAGGCTGACCATGGAGGCTGCCAAGCTTACGCCATTTACCGCAGGCCAACAGGGTTCTTCCTTTCAAAGCACCCATCTGTTGCCACAACCCACTGCAGAGGCAGAAATTACATCCTTTGAGCCCAGCCACCTGGGAGTCCTCTGAGGCCCCCACATTGCAAGGCACCAGTGGCGTCTTCTTTCTCGGTATCACCTCAGACACCTTCCTCATGTGTCTGTTTCCTGCTCTGACTCCAGGGTCCGGAGGGTAAAGAACACACACCCAAACTCAGGAGAGCCAGATGGGAAGGTGAAATGACAGAACGAATGAGCAAACGAATGACCTCACTGCTCAGTGTGTCCTGGAGTCTGCAGGCTAGAGGAAGCGCTGGCTTGGCAGCTGCCCCAGGTCTGCATCTCAGCCCTTTGAAGGAGGCCTCCTGGAAGAATCATGGCCATGCCCCATTTCCTCAAGATATGACTCCCAGATTCCACTCTGGCTTTGCAGCAGAGCCCCATCCACAACCAACTAGGTGGCCAGAGGGGATGTGGATGCCAAGACCTGCGCCCCATGCCCTGTCCTGAGAGGCTGTGTTTGGTTAATCGCAGCCTTTCTCAGGATAGGAGATACAAAAATCACAGTGATGCCCCTAGTTACTGTCCAGCACTCCCTGCAAGGGCCAGGCCTGGTCAAGAGCAGACCCAGCTTCACCACATGACCTCACACCTTCGCCTAGGACGAGCCTTCCCGCCTCCCTTCTCTTGTTTAGGAAGTTTCGGTTAATTCCAATCTACAACAGAAATCTGTCTGCTGGAAACAACTGGTGGCCTTGTGGTCCCAGGGCCCCTGCAGGACTGTGGACGGATGCCTTTCCCAGCATTGAAAGCCACAGGCTGTAAATCGGTCCTGTCACACAGGCTGCAGCCACCGCCACGCTTCGAAGCTCACCCTCAACCACAGCCCCTGTGCAGGCAGCTCCTCAGCAGCAGCATCTGTTTCCAGCTGTGGCAACAAACAGGGTATACGGCCGACACACACAGAAAGCAAGGGTTCACACCTGTGGGGTCTCTACCTGTCACATCCCTGGGTCCACCAGGCTCACATACGTGCACATGAACTCCCCAGCTACAGGACTGAGGCTCCAGGACCTGCAGATGTGGCAGGACCTAGGCCAGAGTGTCCGGCAGGAGGGCCCCAGGCCTGTAAGTCTCCAGCTGTGGTTCTACCATTCAGAGCTGGGCCACTCTGGGTATGCACTGGCTGAGATTATTCCGGATGACTTACAATATCCCAAAAGTAATTGAGAATGACCATACACCACCCGTGGCTCTTACAATCTTCCCAGCCCCTCTTTTGCATGGTCTCTGAGCCCTGGGAGCATGAGTTTTAATATGAGTCCTATCCAGAGACACACATTCTTCAGTCTCTTATTCTCTGTACTTTGTTCAGTTGTGGCCTTCTGTGTCCATGAGGAAGCTTCACAGGTGAGAGAAGAGATGCATTAGTGTTCTGTCAGTCCTATACATGACAGAATGCAGGGAGGGCTATGGGGGTGCAGATAGAGAAAGGAGTCTAGGGGCAGGATACCCAGAAGCCACCTGGGCGAGTAGCTTGGGAGCTGGGGCCTTGAGGGCGGGACCCGGGCGCTGGGCCAGAGGGTCCGGAGAGTCCGGCGGCCAGGGCGGCTGCGCCGTTGGGCAGGATACCAGAAGCCACCTGGGCGAGTAGCTTGGGAGCTGGGGCCTTGAGGGCGGGACCCGGGCGCTGGGCCAGAGGGTCCGGAGAGTCCGGCGGCCAGGGCGGCTGCGCCTTTGAGGATACCCAGAAGCCACCTGGGCGAGTAGCTTGGGAGCTGGGCCTTGAGGCGGGACCCGGGCGCTGGGCCAGAGGGGCCGGAGAGTCCGGCGGCCAGGGCGGCTGCGCCTTTGGGCAGGAACCCAGAAGCCACCTGGGGCGAGTAGATTGGGAGCTGGGGCCTTGAGGGCGGGACCCGGGCGCTGGGCCAGAGGGTCCGGAGAGTCCGGCGGCCAGGGCGCTGCCGCCTTGGGCAGGATACCCAGAAAGCCACCTGGGCGAGTAGATTGGGAGCTGGGCCCTGAGGGCGGGACCCGGCGCTGGGCCAGAGGGTCCGGAGGTCCGGCGGCCAGGGCGGCTGGCCCTTTGGGCGGAATACCCAGAAGCACCTGGCGAGTAGCTTGGGAGCTGGGGCCTTGAGGGCGGGACCGGGCGCTGGGCCAGAGTCCGGAGAGTCCGCGGCCAGGGCCGGCTGCGCCTTTGGGCAGGATACCCAGAAGCCACCTGGGCGAGTAGCTTGGGAGCTGGGGCCTTGAGGGCGGGACCCGGGCGTGGGCCAGAGGGCCGGAGAGTCCGGCGGCCAGGGCGGCTGCGCCTTTGGGCAGGATACCCAGAAGCACCTGGGCGAGTAGTTGGAGCTGGCTGGGCCTTGAGGCGGGACCCGGGCGCTGGCCAGAGGGTCCGGAGAGGTCCGGCGGCAGGGCGGCTGCGCCTTTGGGCAGATACCCAGAAGCCACCGGGCGAGTAGATTGGGAGCTGGGGCTTGAGGGCGGGACCCGGGCGCTGGGCCAGAGGGTCCGGAGAGTCCGGCGGCCAGGGCGGCTGCGCCTATTGGGCTAGGATGCCCAGAAGCCACCTGGGCGAGTAGCTGCTTGGGAGCTGGGGCCTTGAGGGCGGGACCCGGGCGCTGGGCCAGAGGTCGGAGAGTCCGGCGGCCAGGGCGCTGCGCCTTTGGGCAGGTACCCCAGAAGCCACCTGGGCGAGTAGCTTGGGAGCTGGGGCCTTGAGGGCGGGACCCGGGCGCTGGGCAGAGGGTCCGAGAGTCCGGCGGCCAGGGCGGCTGCGCCTTTGAGCAGGGCTGCCCCCCCCCCCCCCCCCGTTGGAGAACCTTCAGAACAAGAAGAGAAGAGTGCTTTGGCTTCCATACCTAATATAGCAACAAATTTGAAAAGCAGACAAGTCCATACTCCATAAACAAGGAGGAGGAAGGGGAACAACAACAAAAAAGTTATCTGAAGGAGAAAGCAAAACCGTCTGCTATTTGTGATCTAACCACAAAGGGAAGCCCACATGCCAGGGACACGACGAAGGGACAACATGGGAAAGACACAGGATAACCTGCACCAAGCTCTACCAAACTGTAGGAGACAGCTCAATGGGAACCCCTTGGAGGGAACCAAGGAACAGATCTTAGAGGAATAATTGCAGCACCTAATGCAGAGAAATTAAAGAACATAAAGAGGAATTCAGAGAACTAAAGAGAGAGAATGAAAAACTCAAAAAAGGACCTAGAGGGATACAATGACAAGATCAGAAAGAACTAAAGGAACAGATTGACAAACTCCAGAGGAAACTAAGGGAGAAAAAATAAAGAATATAGAGAACTAGAGAGAGAATGAAAAACTCAAAGACCTAGTAGGGATACAATGACAAACTTCAAAAGAACTAAAGGAACAGACAACCTCCCAGAAAGAACTAAGAGGAGAAAAAAAAAAAACTTTTTCTCCGAAAGGAAGTAGAAAACTGAAAAAGGAACAAGCCAAACACGAAGGTAATGGGAGCACCAAGAAGAGATTGAGTAAGCACCAGAAGAGATAAAAATTGAGAGAGCTCAAAAAGGAAATGGAAGTACGAAAAAAAACACGGATGAAATGAAAAAGGAATTAGAAAACCACATTCAATCAAGAAGAAAAGGAAGGAAAAAGCCCTCAGAAGTAGAATGGAGGAAGCAAGAACAAAGAATCAGTCTGGAAGATAACACAGAGCAATTAAAAGCCTCAAATAAAGACTATGAAAAATTTTAAAATACACCAAACGTGGAACAACCAGGAAATATGGGACACCTAAAAGACAAACGTCCGTATCATAGGATAGAGGAAGGAGAAGAATCTCAAGAGAGAATAGTATTGATCAGATCTCTAACAGAATAATAGTGAAACTCTCCCCCAAACTAAAAATAGACAAACCCATACAAATACAAGAAGCAACAAAGAACACCAAAAAGACAAGATAGAGAAAAGAAACTCCCAACAATAAAAAAATAGTTAAAATGCTAGTGCCCAAAAAAAGACAAAATTCTGAGCTACAAAAGAAAAACAAGTCACATAACAAAGGGAAACCCATCAAAAACTTACTGACTTTCTCGCCTCAACCATTGAAGCAAGAGAACATGGACCAAAGCATTCCCAGTATTAAGGGACTACGAATGCCAACCCAGAATTATACCGTCAAGCCAAAAAGGTCGACTATACTTGAAGGAGAGAGGAAAATCTGCCATGACATAAACAAGATGATGGAATACAATGTCTGGAAAACCAACTCTTCATAAAAACTTGAAGCAATTCAAAAAAGGGAAGAAGAAAGGACACAACTCAAAAAAAAAAAAATAGGAAAAAAACTAATAAAACAACCATAGGAGCCAAAAATCAGAGGCTAGAAGCCAAAATGGATAATAAGATGAAAGGAGCAACATCCATCTTTCAATTATAAACCTTAAAAATTATTAATGGTACAAACGCCCAATCAAAGGATAGATGGGAGAATGGATTATGAAACAAAAACCATCTATATATGCGTCTACAACGAAACACATCTCAATTTCATCAATGACAGGCACCAACTTAAGGTGAAGGGATGGAAGAAAGTAATTCCAAGCAAATGGTACCGAAAAAGGAAAAGCAGGTGTGGCTATTCTAATAATCAGACAAAAACGATTTCAAAGCAAAAGAAATCAAAAGAGACAAAGAAGGGCCACTACAATCTTTCAAAGGAACAATGACGATGAAGTATTCACACATTAATAAATATATAGGCACCAAACACCGGTGGCACCAAACTTTAAAAGACAATCTTCAGGATCTCAAGGCACGATTAACCCCAGCAACACTAAATAGGGGGACTTCAATAACCCCCATTAGTCCCCTAGAACCAGTCAAACAGACAAAGGATAAACATGAAGAGAGCATCCGAATAAATGACACAATACCACCAAATGGACCCTCACAGACATCTATCGAGAATATTCACACACCAAAAAGAATACACTTTCTATCTACTCAGCACCGTCATGGAACATTCCTTCCCAAAATAGACCATATACTGGAACACAGGGAAACAACTTCAACAAATATAGAAAGATTGAAATAATTTCATGCATTCTATCAGACCACAATCGAATAAAACTCAATATCAACAACAAGATAAACCCTACAACCCTCAGGCACACAATGGAGACTAAAACAACACCCCTGAATATGAAGTGGGGTCGCAAGGAAGAAATAAAGAAGAAATAAAAAACATTCCTGGAACTGAACTGAGCAATGATAAAAACAACACAGCAAAATCTATGGGAACCATTTAAACAGTCCTAAGAGGGAAGTTTTATAGCTCTAAGTTCCTACATTAAAAAAACAACAAAAACACAATGAAGACTAACACGAAAAAAAAAAAAAAAAACAGAAAAACGAGAAACAACAACAAAAACCCTAACGGAGCAGACAAGAAGAAAAAGCAAAATCAGAGCAGAGATCAATGAAATAGAAACCAAAGAAAACCATACAAAAAGATCAATGAATCCAAAAGCCTGTTTCCTTTTGAGAGAAGAACAAATAGACAGCCTCTACGCCCCAGTTAAAAAACCAAAAAGACAGATGGGAACAACTCCAAATCAACAGAATCAGTGATGAAAGGGGAAACAGCAAACAGACAATGAAAAAAATCCAGAAAATCATACGGAACACGGACTTTCAAAAACGTATAACTCTACTAAGTTTGGAAAAACCTAGAAGAAATGGATGAATATCTGAAATCCTGGGAATCACGCAAGCTCACAGCAAGAAGAGATCGACAGCCTAAACAGAACCAATATATGGTAAGGAGAAATTGAAGATGTAATAAGTATGCCTCTCCAACCAAAATTCCCAGGCCCGGATGGTGTTCCCGCAGAAAATTTTATAAAATATTTCGAAAAGACATACAAGATTACACTTAAAATTGTTTCAAAGGACAAAACGGAGGGGATTCTCTCCAGAATCCTTCTATAGAGGCCAGCATTATACGCACTACAACAAACCATGGGAAAGATACAACCAAAAACGGAGAACTATAGGAAAAAAACCCATTTTTTCCCTATGACAAGATGCCAAAATTCTAAACAGGATTCATGGCAAATTCGATACAGACTCACAGTCAGAAAATCATACGCACCATGAACCAAGTTTGGATTCAATACCAGAGATGCAGGGATGGGTTCAACATACGAAAAATTCCAATAAAAATCATCAAACATATCAATGGACTGAAGGACAAAAACCCACACCATTCATTTCAATTGATGCGGAGAAGCCTTTGAACAAAATCCAGCATCCTTCATGTTTAAAGTCCTTGAGGGAATTGGAGACCTAGAGGGAATCCATTCTCTAATGTAATCAAAGCCATATACAGAAACCACAGCCAATATCATCCTAAAATGGTAAAATGACAGAAGCATTCCCCTTGAAGGTAGGAAACTCGGCAGGCTGCCCCCTGTCACCACTACTCTCTTCATATAGTGCTGGAAAACCCTTGCTAGGGCAATAAGGCAAGAAAAGGAAAATTAAGAGTTCTAATTGGAAAAGATGAAATCAAGCTATCCCTTTTGCTGATGATATATTTCTACCGAAAGGATGCTAAAACTCCCACCAGAAAACCCTAGAAATGATTTAGGCTTTGGTTAAAGTGGCAGGATACAAATAAATCTAAAAAATCGCAGTACCTTTCTTTACACCAACACATGCAACTGAAGTAGGACTACAAGGAGACCGTTCCCACTCAACAATAGCCTCAAAAACAATAAAATACCTAGGAACAAACATTAAACCAAACAACAAGATCTCTACAACAAAAAATTTTAAACCCCTGAAAAAGAAATTGAGAAGACAATCAGAAGATGGACAAACCTCCCATGCTCATAGGATTGGGAAAATAAAATATAGTAAATAAATTCTCTATCCTACCCCAAACTAGTTGTACAGAATTTAATGAAGCATCATCCCAAAGTCAACAATCCGCCAAGAGTTTCTTCTTCACAGCCTTGGAACCCAAAAATCCCAATTTTATTTGGAAAAACAAAGCCCCGAATAGCCAAAGAAGCCAATCCTGAGTGAAAAGAGCAATACAGCGGGGGGATCGCTTACACAGACATTCAAACTTTATCACAGGGCTGATAGTCATAAAAACAGCTTGGTAATCTGGCAAAACAAAACAAAACAGACCATTACCAATGGAATAAAACTGAAAGATCCAAACCTGAGCTCATACAATTTCACCAGCCAACCTCATATTTGACAAGGGGGCCCAAGAATACACAATGGAGGAAAGACAGCAGCCTTCAGCAGTGGTGTTGGCAAAACTGGCATCCTACCTTTAGAAGAATGAATACTAAGCACCTACTCTCACCTTGTACAAAGGTCAACTCCACGATGGACCAAAGACCCAATGTGAAACCCCAAACTCTGGAGTGATAGAAGAGAAGCTTGGCCAGCAGACTACAAGAATATGTGTAGGAAAAGACTTCCTAAATCAGACACAGGCATCTGCACAAGAAATAATAAGGTCTGACCAAGTGACAAATGGGACCCAATAAACCAATACGCTTCCTGTACATCAAAGGAAGAAATAAAGAAGTGAGGACAAGACCCACAGAGTGGGAGGAACCTTCCGAGCAGATACATCTGACAAAGCATTATTTTCAGAGTAGATCAAGCTACTCAAAAACAAAGAAAAAGAAAAGTCACTTAAAAGAATTCATCAAAAAGATGGAGCAAAGAACATGAAAGAGACTTTCACAAGTGAGGAATTAGAAATGGCCTGACAACATCTAAAGAAAAGCTGTTCAACATCTGATAAATTAAGGAAATGGCAAATTAAAACCACTTTGATGTATCACCTTTACTCCAATTAAGACTGGCTAGAGGACAGGAACAGAGTACAATGCGAGAATGGAAGAAGCCTCATCCATTGCGGTGGGAAGTAAAGTTACCAAATGTCTCTACGGATAAAAGTTGTGGAGAAAGGACCTGTACAACTCAAATGAGCCTTCCATTTGCTTCATCATGGTACGGGCTGATAATACCCAGTCAAGGCACAACTGGTACTGCAAAGAAAACATGACTGGTATATAGAAGACCTTAGAATTACAAAGCAAAAAGCTAATCCAGATAAATTTACTCATGTGACCCTATACTACAGTAGGATGTACCACAGAACAACATACTACGTGACAAAGATACATGCAGTCAGCACTAGTTATATTAGCAGGGACAACAATGCCTGTTCAAGTAGAAAGAGAGCTGGAAGCATCCCCACTGGTGCCGCTCAATAGGAGGTAAGAAAATTGGTAAGTGTAGAGGGGTTCTACATGCAAGGGGATCATAGACGAACAAATCAATGCTTGCAGGTAAGATAAGGCCTGAAACAATTATTTATGTACAGCAAACAACGACATGGTGTCCCTGCCCGCCATATGGTGGATGCTAGTACCACAAAACAACACGCCAGATATAAATATTCTCTGTTGAGAGGGATGCATAGTAAAAAAACAACAACAGAAAGACTGCAATCAGAAAAATGGACTGAAATGGTGAATTTGGGAAGGGGGGATGGGTGGGAGAGGACACGGATGTATAGTCAATCAAGGCTATTTAATTGGATGTGATTGTTCAAAGCAGTCAGATACTCTCCCAGTTTCTGCCCAGGCACTGTCTACAGATACATGGTGTTTTAGGACTTAGTAAAAGTACAATGTGTATATTAAACACATTGGTTTTACAGACTATGATAAAAACGTAATGGCATCATGAGTTAATGTAGATATAATTGCTGTTGTCCACATTTGTTTTACAACCACAAAAATCTCAGAGCAATAACTTTGGAATTGGCAACACTAAAATGTTCTCTATAATTTCCTCTGTTGTACAGTATCACCTTGTAGCATTCTCTTTTAAGATGATTTAATGCAAAAATTAAGTTTGCTTCGCAAGTTAATCATATATAGTCACCCAACACAACATGAGTAAATTTGATGAAATCTGAACCTTGATTCCACCCGAGAGTTGAGTATAATACAAACCTGTCTTCTGGAGACTCATGGGTTAAAAAAAGGGGGGGTACAGACAGACATGAAACCTTCCTAGTCAAAAACCTGCAATTCAAAGCTAAAACCTAACTATGGGAAAAGATTTGTTTTTTTCGAACAGACAAAATGTCACCAACTTAACGGCTGAGAAAGAAAAGATACAGCCTTTGCATTGAGTAGGATGTACCAAAAGTGGCAACAGAAAAGGGTTGACACCGTCGGAACATGAAAGGAAGAAAGCCCTCAATTTTTTGCGCCCATAAACTCGAACCCTTACTTGTGGATCCTACATGTAACAAACTATCTAATAATGAGTCATAATTAAAATTATACCTTCTAGGTGCAACAAAGGTTTTGATATGACTTTGTTGCCTCCCCCCCCATAGAACAAGGAGAAAGTAGGATGATGATGATGTCATTTTCCAACTGTAAAATTGGAGACAACTATTATAGAGTAATCTCTTATAAAACAGGAAAAACTGCTTTCTTTAAATTGACTAATAGACAGAAGAACTGTGAAAGGATTATACTCTGTTCAAAACCAAAAATAATACTAAAGTCCTTGGCTATGCACTTAGGCAAAGTATAAATAATGCAGAGCTCTGACATCAGCAATGATTGTTCTAAAAACCAGGGGGATGTTTGGTTTGGCCAGGGGGAAAAAAAAATCCAAGGCCCCACAAAGGTAAGGGCTCCTTGCCCCGAAGTTGGGATACTCCTGCAGGAGGAGAGGCATAAGACCCTGCGGCCGAAGACCTGACGTTAAAATGGGAGGAATGTATTGAGACCGCACGCACTGCAAGGTACAGAGGGCCTCTGGAAATGCCAGAGAGTGTTCCCCAAAGGCCACTAAACCAATTAAGAGCAAAGAACGGGTCGCTCCCTGAGTCAAGCAAGACTCCACCATCAGCACCAGCTACACGTCACCCTGCCTGGAAATACTGTGCAGGCAGAGGCAGCATGTGCCTGTATAAGTATATCCCAAATCTAATTGGATGTTTTGGCTCTCTCTCCTTTGAGGAATAACCCATGCTGATGCCACAAGCTACATCCTCTAAAGTTAGGAGAGGTCATAAGCCACAGTAAGAACCCTGTTATATTTATCAGGGGTAAAAATATAATTCAATTTTCAATTATTCAAACATGAATTAAACATATCATCCAAACATAATGTGGGTCCTATGCCAAAGTAACCTACCATTAACTATTAGTGCTGCTTAATACCTATATATCTAATTGCGTGTGCGTCATTAGTAGGATCGAAAGGTTACTCCTGAACAAACGGTCAGCCCAGAAAGGGAACAGCCAGCATTGACCAGAATCCAAGACAGCTCCAGAGAGAGAGGACCAGTTTTTTTACTTCTCATCCACCTGTGCACCCTTTCTAAGGCCCTAGGGAACAATCTGCGGAAGAGGGGCGTGGTAGAAGTAAAGGCTGCGATTGGGGTGAAGGGTGAAACTACAGCGATGTATCTGGACACTCATTTGATCAACTGGATGGAACAAACAACCTGTCAACCCCCACGGAATGGTGGGACTGTGGGGGTTTGGGCACAACAGTCTATAGATTGGTTTTGAACGAAGGATGCTTATACTCATGGATTATACTTATAGTCTAAAAAAAATGAAAAAAAAAAAAAACCTGAAAGATGCAGGACAGTTATGGCAGAATACATGATCTGGGATGGGGTGGGGGTGGGGGGGAAGGGAAAGGAAATATGCCTGATCTGAATTGGAAAATGATGTATAAAATGCACAAACCATCAATAAAAATTAAATTAAAAAAATAAAAAAAATAAATAAAAAAAAAAGAAAGGAGTCTAAATATAATTAAGATGATTGTGTGAAATGCACAAAAATTCAATAATATATATAAATATATATTGAAGAAAACTAACTGAAAATGAATGAAAAGGGGCAATGGTTTTCTTTCTTTGCTGTAAGGTCAAAAAGCGAATGAATCCCAAGAGGATTAACAATCAGACCAGAAGGAATTATGGAAAATTATATACACTATTTGGAGATGAATAAGCACTTTCTGAGAACAACATCAAACCTTGGAACTGTAACAAAGTAAGATGAACAGATTTTCCCACAGAGGAAAGGATGCAACATGTTTTTAAAGTTTTATTTCTTGTGGCCGGGCATGGTGGTGCATGTCTGTAGTCCTAACATTTGGGAGGCAGAGGCAGGTGGATCTCTGTGAGTTCAAGGCCAGCCTGGTCTACATAGTGAATTCCAGGACAGCCGGGGCAATAGGGAGACCTGTCTCAAAAATACCAAAATATCTTTTATTTCTTTATTTTATGTTTATGAATGTATTGCCTACATGTAGGTAGGTCATGCCCCTGTTGTATAACATCCACAGAGGTCAGAAGAGGACATCAGATCCTCTGGAAGTGGAGTTAAAGATGATTGTCAGCTGCTATGTGGATGCTGTGAATCAAACCTGGATCTTCTGCAAGAGCAACCAGTGTTCTTAACTGCTGAGCCACCTCTCCAGCACCAGGATGAGACATCTTTAAGAGAAATGAGGTGAACACAGTATGGAAAAGGCTTTGGTGTAGGGCTCTCCTTGGAAGCAGACCACGATTTGCCATATGCCTCTCTGAGCAGCAGCTCTGAGTGCAGATGCAGGGCGAAGATGCCGGGTGTAGACAGGGCTATGTGCGTAGCTGCAGGTCACTCAGGACACAGGTAGGTAGGTAGTGATGTGAGGTGGACATACCTATGGCCACAGGTCCATAACCAATCAGATGATTACACAGAGACCCACAGATGCAGAGGGGTGGGCAGGTAGAGGGGGCAGTGGGAAAGAGGGTGCAGAAGCAAGGAGTTCGTAGGCCAGTCTGGAACTATGAGGAACATTCCACAGGACCTTGCTCCAGGTCTTGTCTTCAGCATGTCAGGCTCAAATGGGGAAAGGAAATGGGCAGCCCTCAACCTCGGAGTTCCACCCTACTCAGAAGTGCTGCCTGTCGCATTCTGTTTTCCCTTTAGCATGCACATAATGCTCCTCTTAGGGCTGAGGTTTATGCTTGCGACTATCCTGATGGAGTCAAGGAATTTGCATTAGCAATTCCTCATGCCTCCACTTGGCCTTGCAGCTCAGAGAGCAGGACTTGAAGGAACTGACTCATGAAATTAGGGAGAAGATGGCCTGCAATCTGCCAGGCAGCAGCAAGGAAAAGCAAGGGGTTCCCTCTGCAGGAAGAGACCCTCTTTGGGGGCCTCAGTCCCTTTTCTCTTAGAGCTTTCCCCACATTCTGAACGTTGGACAATGCCCACCCTCAGTGTGGAGGATGTGCAGATTTTTTTGGTCAACTCAGTTAAGTATTAAGTGTGTAAAGAAGCACTGGGGTTTGAACAAAGATCAGGTCCTCTGGCCTGGGGAGAGGAGACCGCTTCAGGCAAGTGTGAGCACAGATAAGAAAGCGAGTGGAGGCTGCTATGTCGCAAGTCACTAAAGTGACTTCAACACTTGACATCCATTCAGGAGTCTAATGAGCATCACATACCAGCACCGAGCCTGGCACAATTGCCCTCATGGAGATGGATGGGAACAATGGAATGTAAGAGATGTTCTACAAAGCACAGCCCATATGGCTAAGGCAGGACACAGCCCTTGGGGTCCAGAAGGTCTCCTCAAGATGAAGCTGCATGGACCTAGGGAGGTGCATTCTGGGAGGATGCAGCAGAGAACAAGAAGGTCCTGTGGCAGAAAGATACTTCACCAGTCCAGGGAGCCATAGGAAGAGGCCTGATTTCTCCAATCTTGCACTAGATTCCCCTGGATTTTGGGCCCTCCCAAAACAAGGTTAGGAACAGTCACCCCACAGGGTCCATGCACCTGTCCTGATGTAAGAGCAAGAAAAATCAAAAGAACGTAGAAAAGCATTAAGAGTGACAAAACACGCCCTGCCTGCCTGCCTGCCTGACTGCCTTCTTTCCTTCCTTCCTTCCTTCCTTCCTTCCTTCCTTCCTTCCTTCCTCCCTCCCTCCCTTCCTTCCTTTGCCTTTTTGAGGCAGGGTCTCCCTTTAGTCCCAGCTGTCCTAGAAAAAAAAAAAGAGTGACAAAACACTCAAAATGTTCAAAAATCACCAAATACATATTGAACATACTATTATCAAAACTAACAATTTTTCGGTTCATTATTTTTTTCACATGTATTTCTCTTCCCGGTTGACTTTTAGTGTTACTAAGATTGTACCGGATAAAGCAAGAGAAAATTTCTCCAGATATAAACTATGAAGCATTTCAATTAGCATATATATTACCTATGAACTGTAAAGATAAGGCGCACATCATGCTGTGGTTTCCTTTAAATAACTGTGGAGAGAGAGGCATAGAATCAAGTTAGAACTGTTTTTTGTTGTAAATATACAGGTTTTAGTGTAAGACACTGTGCTTTTCAAAGAACTGTAGAATTTTGAGAATTACACAGAATGTACTTACCATGCTACCAAGCCATTTGGTGTGCTGATTGCATTTATTCTTTTTTATTTTATGTTTATAAATGTTATGCCTGCATGTGCACCCATGTTGTAGTGTCCACAGAGGGAAAAAGAGGGCATCGGGCTGGTCCCTCGGTGGCTTTGTGTGGGCCGGCTCCTGAGGCACAGGCAGGAGGCCTTAAGTCACTCAGGCAGGTACTTTTTGGGGTGGACTGTCTCAGGGGTGGCTGGAAGAGGGTCTCGACTCTGAGCCCTCTTGCAGGGGTTTCCCATCTGGGTGGGACCATGCTTTGTCTTTGCAGCATGACCAGAAGGTCGGGTTTGGGTTTGGTCTGGTCCCTCTGCAGCTTTGTGCAGGCCAGCTCCTGAGGCGCAGGCAGGAGGCCATAAGTCACTCAGGCAGGTACCAGGGCATGGGCTAGGTCAGGCATACCACCCCCCCCCGCCCTCTCCCCCCACAATGGGAATTGGTGAGAATCCAAGTGGACTTTCTTTTGGAGAACCTTCAGAATAGGAAGAGAAGAGTGACTTAGGCTTCCAATATCCAATATATAAACATAATTGAAAGCCTGAAACCTAGACAAGTCAATATCCATAAACAAGGAAGAGGAAAAAAAAAGCATTGGAAATAGGCAAGCATAACCATCCGCTAACATAGTGAAAAGACATTTGTGATTTGAACCACAAAAGGGAAACCCACATGCCAGGGACTCAATGAAGGGACAAAATGGGAAAGGCACAGGATAATCCCGCACCAGGCTCTACCAAACCTGGAGGAGATAGCTACAATGGGATCCCCTTGGAGGAGACCCAAGGAACAGAGCTTAGAGGAATAATTGCAGACCTATGCAGAGAAATTAAAGAAAATAAAGAAGAATTCAGAGAACTAAAGAGAGAGAATGAAAAACTCAAAAAGGACCTAGAGGGATACAATGACAAACTTCGGAAAGAACTAAAGGAACAGAATGACAAACTCCAGAAAGAACTAGAGGGAGAAAAAAACAAACTCCGAATGGAAGTAGAAACACTGAAAAAGGAAGCCAACCAAAGAAGAAAGGAGCACCAAGAAGAGATTGAGAAGCACAAAGAAGAGATTGAGAAGCTCAAAAAGGAAATGGAGGTACTAAAGAAAACACAGGAGGAAACAAAAAAGGAATTAGAACACTCAGTCAATCAAGAAGAAAGAAAAGGAAAAAGCCTCAGAAGTAGAATGGAGGAAGCAGAACAAAGAATATCAGACCTGGAAGATAACACAGAGCAATTAAAAAGCTCAAATAAAGATTATGAAAAATTTAAAAATACACAAAAGTGGAACAACCAGGAAATATGGGACACTATGAAAAGACCAAACCTCCGCATCATAGGAATAGAGGAAGGAGAAGAATCTCAAGAGAATAGTATTGATCAGATCTTCAACAGAATAATAGATGAAAATTTCCCCAAACTAAAAATAGACAAGCCCATACAAATACAAGAAGCACATAGGACCCCAAATAGACAAGATCAGAAAAGAAACACCCCACGCCATATCATAGTTAAAATGCTAGATGCCCAAAACAAAGACAAAATTCTGAGGGCTACAAAAGAAAAACAAGTCACATACAAAGGGAAACCCATCAGAATTACAACTGACTTCTCGCCTCAAACCATGAAAGCAAGAAGAACATGGAGCAAAGCATTCCCAGTGTTAAGGGACTATGGATGCCAACCCAGAATACTTTACCCAGCAAAAATGTCGACTATAGTTGAAGGAGAGAGAAAAATCTTCCATGACATAAACAAGATGATAGAATACATGTCTGGAAAACCAACTCAGAGGCTAGAACTCCAAATGGATAATAAAGTGAAAGGAAGCAACAGCTGTCTTTCAATTATAACCTTAAATATTAATGGGCTAAACTCCCCAATCAAAAGGTATAGACTGGGAGAATGGATTAGGAAACAAAACCCATCTATATGCTGTCTACAGGAAACCCAATCTAATTTCAAGGATAGGCCCCAACTTAAGGTGAAGGGATGGAAGAAAATATTCCAAGCAAATGGTACCAAAAAGAAATCAGGTGTTGCTATTCTAATACCAGACAAAATAGACTTCAAAGCAAAAGAAATCAAAAGAGAGAAAGAGGGCCATTACATCTTTATTAAAGGAACAATTGATGATGAAGATCTCACAATCATGAATATATACGCACCAAACGCCAGTGCACCAACCTTTATAAAGACAATTCTTCAGGATCTCAAGGCACCAACCTTTATAAAGACAATTCTTCAGGATCTCAAGGCACAGATTAATCCCAGCACACTAATAGTAGGGGACTTCAATACCCCCATTAAGTCCCCTAGACAGATCAACAGGACAAAGTATAAACAGAGAGACATCTGAACTAAATGACACAATACACCAAATGGACCTCACAGGCATCTATCAAATATTTCACCCAAACACCAGAGAATACACTTTCTACTCAGCACCTCATGGAACATTCTCCAAAATAGACCATATACTGGGACACAGGAAAAAAACTCAACAAACTTGGCGTGATTCCGTCCTGTGTGTCTCTTCTGGGAAGCGGTATTGTTATCTCTGTCCACCCTCTCACGGTGAAGTGAGCTGCTCCACCTCATGGAAGACCCTATGGACATGGACGTGAGCCCTCTGAGGCCTCAGAACTGCCTTTTCGGCTGTCAACTAAAGGCTGATAAACACTACCACTTTAAGGTGGATAACGATGAAAATGAACACCAGTTATCATTGAGAATGGTCAGTTTAGGAGCTGGTGCAAAGGATGAGCTTACACATTGTAGAGGCAGAGGCAATGAATTATGAAGGCAGTCCAATTAAAGTAATGCTGGCTACTCTGAATATGTCTGTACAACCAACAGTTTCCCTTGGGGGATTTGAAATTACACCACCTGTTGTCTTAAGTTTGAAGTGTGGTTCAGGGCCTGTACATATTAGCAGACAGCACCTCGTAGCTGTGGAGGAAGATGCAGAGTCTGAAGATGAGGAAGAGAAGGATGTGAAACTCTTAAATATATCTGGAAAGCGATCTGCCCCTGGAAGTGGTAGCAAGGTTCCACAGAAAAAAGTAAAGCTTGCTGATGAAGATGAGGAGGATGAAGATGATGATTTTGATGATGAGGAAACTGAAGAAAAGGCTCCAGTGAAGAAAGGTCAAGAATCTTTCAAAAAACAGGAAAAAACTCCTAAAACACCAAAAGGACCTAGTTCTGTAGAAGATATTAAAGCAAAAATGCAAGCAAGTATAGAAAAAGTGCATTGAACAGTCCTGGGCACTACTGGTAAATTAAGCCCAAAGATGGAGAAAGAGGAAAAGGAGAAACAAATATAGTCCATACTCAGTATGATCAACAATCCAGACTGAAGGCTTCTATTTTAATCTCAATCCCCTTTCCTGATTTGCCACCCATACACCCTTGCAGGCTGGAAACACCCTTTTCTTGATGTCCTAAAGCATTTTTCTTCTGTGATTTAGTGAACCTTACTCCTTTCTATTACTTGTACATAATACTTCATCTCTGCCCTTGTTCAAATTAGCTTTGCATATCAATAGCCACTCAATAAATATTTGAATGAACCAAAAAGAAAAAAGAAAAAACTCAGCAAATACAAAAATATTAAAATAATCTCATGCATTCTATCAGACCACAGTGCAATAAAACTCAACATCAACACCAGGATAAACCCTACAACCTACAAGAACACATGGAGACTAAACAACACTCTCCTGAATAATGAATGGGCCAAGGAAGAAATAAAGAAAGAAATAAAAACATTCCTGGAACTGAATGACAATGATAAAACAATACAGCAAAACCTATGGGACACTTTAAAAGCAGTCCTAAGAGAGAAGTTTATAGCTCTAAGTGCCTACATTAAAAAAACAGAAAGAGCACAAGTGAATGATCTAACACTGCAGCTAAAAATACTTGAGAGAAAACAACAGATGAACCCTAAACGCAGCAGACAAGAAGAAATAACAAAAATCAGAGCAGAGATCAATGAAAGAGAAAAAAGAAAACCATACAAAAAAATCAATGAATCAAAAATTGGTTCTTTGAGAGAATAAACAAGATAGACAGACCTCTAGCCCAGTTAACCAAAAGAAAAAAGGAACAACTCCAAATCAATAGAACCTGTGATGAAAGGGGAAATATCACAACAGACAATGAAAATATCCAGACAATCATAAGGGAATACTTCAAAAACCTATACTCTATTAAGTTTGAAAACTTAGAAGAGATGGATGAATATCTGAAATCCTGGGAGTCACCAAAGCACAACCAAGAAGAGATCGACAGCCGAAATAGACCAATAATACAGGAAGAAGCTGAAGATGTAATAATTAGCCTCCCAACCAAAAAATGTTCAGGCCCAGATGGTTTCACGGCAGAATTCTCTAAAATATTTCAAAAAGACTTAAAACCATTACTACTCAAGTTGTTTAGAAGGATACAAACGGAGGGAGTTCTCCCAGATTCCTTCTATGAAGCCAGCATCACGTTATTACCAAAACCAGGTAAAGATACAACCAAAAAGTAGAACTATAGACCCATCTCCCTAATGAACACAGATGCCAAAATTGTAAACAGGATACTGGCAAATTGCATACAGACTCACATCAAGAAGATCATCCACCATGACCAAGTTGGATTCATACCAGAGATGCAGGGATGGTTCAATATACAAAAATCAATAAATATCATCAAACATATAAATGGACTGAAGCACAAAATCCACACCATCATCTCAATTGATGCAGAGAAAGCCTTTGACAAAATCCAGCATCCCTTCATGTTTAAAGTCCTAGAGGGAATTGGACTGGAGGGATCATTCCTCAATGTAATCAAAGCCATATACAGGAAACCCACAGCCAATATCATCTTAAATGGGGAAACAACATAAGCATCCCCTTAAAGGTAGGAACTTGGCAAGGCTGCCCCCATCACCACTCCTTTTCAATATAGTGCTGGAAACCCTTGCTAGGGCAATAAGGCAAGAAAAGGAAATTAAA
>VZQC01009267.1:104125-134151 GCA_009823505.1 Rhizomys pruinosus | reverse complement strand
TGTATATGTATATATATGTATATGTATATATATATGTATATATATACATATATATATGTATATATATACATATATATACATATATGTATATATATACATAAATATATATACATATACATATATATATACATATATATATATATATACATGATTTTATTTATTTAGCAGAAAAGTATTTTCTTTTAGTCACTGTATGGCCACACCATTGCCTCATATTCAGAATAATCTCTGGTAGAAATTAGTAAGTGATTTGGATCTATGAAAAAGGGAGAAAACTGAATGTCAGTGGTCATTGAAGCTGGAAAAGTCGGTTAATTAATTGCTGTAGAATAAACAACTGCATTTAGCTCCTTCTGCTTTTCAGTCCCTCTGCAGAGTCAACAGCTCTTCTCTCAGAAGCTCTTCAACTTAGTCTTCTGCTCTTCGTGAAAAGGGTTGCGTTCCCTAATGACAAGAGCTGTATATCCCCCAGGTTTTGCGGGCTCTGTCTGGATCCATCACCTGACTTTTCTTCTCACAGAAACATACATTTCTCAGTTGTCCTCAACGAATTTTGCAATTTGCTACAGTTTGTAAATTCAGCATGCCACTGTTCTTTTTTATTTTTATTTTTTTAAGACATAGTCTCCCTTTAGTTCCAGCCTTCCTGGAACTTGCTATGTAGATCAAGCTGGGCTTGAACTCACAGAGATGCTTTTGCCTCTGACTCCCAAGTGCTGGGATTAAAGGCATGTGTCCACTCTTCTTTTTATCTGCTTCAAAGTGGTTGATAACTATAATCATTTTTTTTTTTTATTTCAAAAAGAGGAAAGACAAAGTCCCTGTGAAGCACCATTGGTGTGACTACAACACAATTTATAAATTGCTAATGATCTTGAAAAGAATCAGAGAGATTGGTTTAAGCAAAAACAACAAGAAAAATTAACACATGCTTTGGGGAGGTATATGAAAAGCCACTTATCAAAGTGGTCTTTTCAGGAGAATCATGTCAGTATAGATGAGGTCCCTAAAGAATTGCAGTGAAGGAAGCTCTGGTTGTCAGCAGGAACTTGTGATATGAAGAGTGCACCAGAGGTAATGCTATCTCAGTTTCCCACCAAAGGACAGCTGCACTGGTGACCCTGTATTGGAGATGAGAAATGTTACCGTGTTGTATTTGACTAATAATTTAAGTTTTCCACATCATTGCTTCTTCTTAGTTAAAAGTTGCCAGACTGTAGGGAATTTTCTATCATTTCACTGTTTTAAGAATCAGTCAATGGGGCTGGAGAGATGGCCTAGCGGTTAAGAGCGCCAACCGCTCTTACAGAGGACCCGGGTTTGATCCCCAGCATCCATATGGCGGCCGAGAACCGTCTGAAACTCCAATTCCAGGAGAACTTCAGTTCCAGGGGAATCCAAGACTCTCTTCTGACCTCCGCGGCATTGCACGACAAGGGTGCACAGACTTGCATGCAGACAGTACATTCATACACATACAGAAATAAATAAAATTAAAAAAAAAAGAATCAGTCAATGGCTGCAAGTAGCTCTAATGAGAAAAAAAGAATTTGCTACATAGTAAGCTTTGAAAAAACATGTCTACTTTTGATTTTATTGTTTATTTTGCCCTTAGGAATATCAGTGAATTCTAAATAGTGCCCAACTATTTATTTATATTTTAATTTTATTTTTGATAGCAGGGTTTCCCTAGTCACAGCGCACCTGGAAGTCCCTACGTGGACCAGGCTGTCCTTGAACTCACAGAGATCACCCTGCTTCTGCCTCCCAAGTGCTGGGATTAAAGGCAAGGAGCACCATGCCTGCAATTCTTCCAACCATTATGATTACAGTAACTTCAGATTTAGTTAAATATTAGCTGTTATCTTTTGAAAAAGAGGGAATTTATGGTGATTTAAGTACAGTTAATATTGGTGCCTAGTTCAAAATTCAAAGCCTGTTCTAAATATAGGAAGAGAAAATATGTATATTTGGGTTATAAAACCGCAGGAGTCCTATTATGAAATACTTGGTTGAAGTAATTTAACTGGGAAAGATTAGCTTACAAATTGGGCAATAGGCATGCTATTTAAACTGGAGGGGACCACATTGTCTATGGTGTCCTTAGCCACACTCAAAATAGCTGTCTACATAAAGTTGTCTACCTAAAGAATTACCACCTAGGACTGTATAACCAGGGGACCTGTAAAAGTCAACACTTTCTAATTTGAATTATGGTGAGGACCTGAAAATAACATTCCAATTTTTTAAAAAAAGCATATAACTTTGAAGAATAGTTAAGATGTTTTCTGCACTTCCCCAAGGGTTCCACTGGTCCCCATTAAGAATGTAGACAAGAAAAGGTGATTTCTAAAAGTACAGGAAGAGAATTTAATCATTTGCATGTGATATAGGTTTATGTTGACAATTGTTTAAATAAAAATTGTACAATAATTTGTTGGTCACTGGTCATAACACTGAAGGAAGTAAAAATAGTGAATGTAACCACCTTAATGTAATTCAGAAAAAATGGGAATAAAGCATTTTAGAATGGGGAGTAAGATTTTCTTATTCAGGCAAACTTGGAGAACAGATTTGGGAAACCTGAGTTTGCAATTATGTTCTGGTCTCAAACTGCTTTATAGTTAAAGTTCTATATTACAAATCATTTGTTATTAATAACCATCATCCTGTCACATTATTTGCAAATGGCTATCATAAACTCACAGTAAAGAGGTACATGAAATATAATGAATTTGCATCTATATTCCACTTAGAATTCCAAATTTAAAATTTGCAAACAGACCCTAATCTAAAATCATTCTTTTAACATTTTTTAAAATTAATTTAGTTATTTTTATTATTTTTTTATCAAATCTAGACCCGTGTCCCCCACCCATTCCCCCACCCCACCAGAGCTCATGCATTCTGCCAAACTTGCTTTTCATCTCTTTCTCAGTCTTTCTCAATATTCTCCACGAAGAAGTTGACTGTTTTGAGCAGAATTTCACTGTTTCAGTTAGTTCTTTGATGCAGTCCTTTCTATTGTTTTTGTTGTTGTTGTTTCCAATATGCATAACTCCCAGCTGCTTTGGACAAAACCTCAAGGGGCCGTGCATAAGAAATGCTGGGCTGGAGAGATGGCCTAGTGGTTAAGAGCGCCAACCGCTCTTACAGAGGACCCGGATTCGATCCCTAGCACCCACATGGCGGCCGAGAACCGTCTGAAACTCCAATTCCAGGAGAACTCCAGTTCCAGGGGAATCCAAGACCCTCTTCTGACCTCCGTGGCATTGCACGACACGGGTGCACAAACTTGCATGCAGACAGTACATTCATACACATACGGAAATAAATAAAATTAATTAAAAAATTAAAAAAAAGAAATGCTTACAAATAGGTAATTGGCACTAGCATCCACAGATGAGGGATACCATTTGTCGTTTGTTTCTCTGGGACTATGTTATTTCACTCAGCATAATGTTCTCCAGCTCCAGCCATTTTCCTGCAAAGCTCATGATGTCGTCTTTCTTTACTGCTGCATAGAAATCCATTGTGTAGATGTACCACATTTTCTCTATCCACTCATCAGCTGAGGGGCATTTAGCTAAAATCATTCTTGATGTGCTCCATTCCAAAAGTGTTAAAAATTTGGAGCTACACGCTTATGTGTTGTTTTGATTCTAAGACATTTTAAAATATGCTCCTTGGTGCAATTGGATTTTAGTAGATTATAGTTACATTTTTAATGTAAGCTTTATTTTATTTAATTCATTTTCAGTTGAAACCTTCTGCAAGATAAGACAATTAAGTTAATGTTATCTAATTTCTTTTATGTATGTTCTAAGGAGCTTATACTCTGACAAGAGAAGCTATGTAAGTTATGTAGGGTCTCCTCTTGCTGTATTCTGGGGTCATGGAAAACACATACTCATATCCATCTCTGCCTTTTTGGTTTCCAGAATTCTTCAGTCCATCTGGTTCTCTCGCCTTTGGGACTTTTCTCTTCACTCACTGATCTCCATGGCAAGATTTAACTGAATCTTACATTTTCACGACATTCTGAGTAAATGAGTGAAGAAGAAATGCTAAAGTACATGAACCCGAGTTTTTTGTCAAGGACAATGTTTTACTTCTTAAACCCCCTAAATTAAGGACTTTCTTCCTTCTGTTCCGTGTAGACATTCTTCCTACTCTAGTTACTCAAATTTAGATGTTAAGGGAGGATTTCTATACAGAATCTACAGGGGACTGCAAAATCTAAAATCAGTTAAAAGTTCAAAGCCACATTTTTATTCATTGTTGGAAAGGGTACAAGAAAGTCAAGTATTTTGAGAAATCTTTCAGGACTGTGATAGCTAAATACATGTACTAAAATATATTTTGTATGGATAAACAATTCCCACCAATGAGATCATTTTTGAAACATTGAATTTCTTATTATTTTATGATTCAGCTGTCAAGGGAGTTCAGTTATGATGTATTTCTGAATGCTCCAAGGCACATTTCCCATCACAATTTGAGCACAAGTAGCAGGAATGCATTTTCATGAGAATACAGACATAAGGAACCTTGACATCTATTATCTAAGTCCTAGAATTTATGCCAAGATTCATTAACATTCAAATTATGAATTATCCATTATACAGGAGGATCTCCATAAATAAAGCAAAGTCCATTCTGAGTCTTAAATATCTACTTTCATTTTTAGAAGTTCTAGTATCACATTAAACAGGGACATTTTCTAGGTTACTTGCAATCAAAAGAATCTGCTCATAAAATAATATTATAGAGAAATTGCATGAAAAGTGTAATTCTAAGCAGAGACAAAAAAGTAAAAATAATATTGATAAAACTTGGAGATGAAGAGTATTAAGATTAACTTCATAGAATATAATTTTCGGGGCTGGAGAGATGGCCTAGCGGGTAAGAGCACCGACGCTCTTGCAGAGGACCCGGGTTCGATCCCCAGCACCCACATGGCGGCTGAGAACCGTCTGTAACTCCAATTCCAGGAGAACTCCAGCTCCAGGGGAATCCGAGACCCTCTTCTGACCTCCGCGGCATTGCACGACACGGGTGCACAGACCTGCATGCAGACAGTACATTCATACACATGCAAAGAAAAAAAAAATTTTTCTACTCTCCTTTGGACTCACTGAAGCATGCATTTTACTCTTTCTACATTTTAAGAAACTCTTCACAACCTCATCCTTTAAAATGTATCACATTTATTTTGTGGACACAGTCTTTGTGTGGAGGTCAGAGAACTACTTTCAGGAATGACTGCTCTCTTCCCACTACATGGGTTCCAGAGATTGAATTCATGTTGGCATGCTTTCTAATAAACAAGTCTGAGCCATCTTCAGTCCTTCTGGGACTTTCTTATTGCCACACTGACCCCCATTCCAAGTTTACTAAGTGTCATTAATTTTGATAGTAAATACCTTTAGAGATCCATTCATTTATTTATTTACCTTTAGTCAATTACTTACCTTTATGTAATGGTCCAAGTGTGATCAAATCCATACTCATACTATATTTTTTTTTTCTGTTTTAGGAGGGAAAACAATAGACACAAAGAAGGCTACTAATAGATTTCCAAGGAGCTTCTTAAGCAATCTTTATGATAGACACATTAGAAACATTGGAGTAATACTTGTAATTTAGACATTATTTAGTGAACATTTACATATCTGAAATATAATGAAGACTTTGTATGATCGGACTTACAACATTTTCACATGCCACTGATGTGGGGGCTATTGTTATCTCTTTTGTATAAAAAATGGAAAGATGACTCAGTGGTTAAGAGCAATGGCTGCTCTTGTAGGGGACATGAGTTCAATTCCCAGCACCTATATGTTGGCTAATAAACATCCATATCTCCATTTAAAGGAGATTCCACATCCTCTTCTAACCTCCACAAGAATCACATGACACAGGTGTACTTGCATAGATTTAAGCAATATATTACATTAATTCACAAAAAATAAAAAATAAGTAATGTATATATTTTAATTTTTTAATTATTTTTTTATTTCCGTATGTGTATGAATGTACTGTCTTCATGCAAGTCTGTGCACCTGTGTTGTGCAATGCCGCGGAGGTCAGAAGAGGGTGTCGGATTCCCCTGGAACTGGAGTTCTTCTGGAATTGGAGTTCCAGACGGTTCTCGGCCGCCATGTGGGTGCTGGGGATCAAACCCGGGTCCTCTGCAAGAGCGGTCAGTGCTCTTGACCGCTAGGCCATCTCTCCAGCCCCAAGTAATATATTTTTAAAAGAAAAAGAAAATGGAGTACTTGCAAAGGACTGTTTGTCTACAACATTCATTTATCTTATATCTGTGAAAGGATCTGTACTATAATCCTGAGAAGAGATGCATAATAATATCAATATCAGTTAAGCAGTGCACATATTTATTAAGTGATAACCAAATGTTAAGATCTGAATAAAGTATTTTATATTTTTTGCATTATTTAGTCCTCATTTCATTGTTATTTAGTAAGTTTGGATTGAATCCTTATTTTAAGTGCAGAGACTGAGTCTCAAGGATTTTGAATTACCAATAATCACAGAGCTAATACTACAGGGTGATAAAACCTGACTCTTACTTTTTTCAAACCTTCCTTTTTCCTTCGTCCCCTCTTTCCCTCTACTTCTTCATTCTTCCTTCCTTTCTGTCTTCTTCCTGCAATCCTTATTCCTACATGTGTATTTAAGTTAGATTTCTATCATCTTTTAAAAATAACAATTTCCAGCCAGGCGTGGTGGCGCACGCCATTAATCCTAGCACTTGGGAGGCAAAGGCAGGCGGATCTTTGTGAGTTCAAGGCCAACCTGGTCTACAGAGTGAATTCCAGGACATCTGGGACTACAGGGAGACCCTGTCTCAAACACACACACACACACACACACACACACACACACACACACACACACAAAAGAACACTTTCCTCATCCTTGCTAGTTAGATTTCTGAACTTGTTTCATTTCATCTTTTTAAAGATTTTTTTTTCTCATTCCCATTTCTATGGTTCACTTATGTTCTGAAAGTAGAAGTCAATCTTCTTCAATTTCTAGTGCTGTTCCCTCCAAGGTCACAAATCCTGCTTAATTATACATATGTAACAGATCTGTTTTGAGTTTCCTTCCTTCCTTCCTTCCTTCCTTCCTTCCTTCCTTCCTTCCTTCCTTCCTTCCTTCCTTCCTTCCTCTCTCCTTCCCATCTTATCTTTTTCTTTCATTTTAAATGTATTTTATATTTTAAAATGATTTTGTTTCTATTTTTTTACATACTTGGGCATAATAGGCATGCCATAGCACATACTTGAAGATCAGAGTTTGTTTTCTCCTTCTACACTTTGAATCCCAGGGATTAATTCAGGTCATTTGGCTTGGAAACAAGTTCTCTTAACACACTGAGCCATCTTGCAGGGGCTCTTTCTTCTTTTTAAAGTTTAATATTATATTATTTAATCTTCTGACACTGACTTTAAAGCTACTGGAATTATGACTCAGGAAAAAAAACTGAAAATTAGAGATATTTATCTCAGGATTCTTGGTGTTTAAAATAGCAAATAGGGAGATTGTAAATATAATGTTCCTTACAAGTTTATTGCATCATAAACCATTGTTTCAATCACAACTTATGATATTTTTAGAATTACTATGGGAACAAAATATATTTTTTCTTGATAGTTCATTAACTAAAATAATACTTTTCAAACATCTTCACTGTATAATTGTTCTAAACCCCACATTTACATTTTAGTATATTTCTATACCCATATTTAAATTACTATAACTAATCTAATACTTCAAATTAAGCCCAAATGGCTATTTAATGTATCATATGTCACTTAATGTAGAAATCCTAAAAAAATCACACATTGCCTCAGTTGATAGTTTTCTTAGTAAAATAATGGTATTTTAAAACCAAATCAACAATAAGCATCAAAACTAACCTAGCGAATCTCAGAGAAAATAGTTTGTGGTAATTACTGTCATCCTAGGAGATTTTGTTAAGTTAAAAAAGTCTTTAAAGTCAGAATTTGCATTTATTTTTATTTACTTTGTCTCAAATGATCATTTTAAGAAGTGATAGTAAATAATGATTAGCATCACGTATAGTCAAAAATTTTGTCATTTAAAGTAATTGTTAATTTTATAAAATTTCAGTATTTTGGTGGTAGGCCAATGGTGAGATGAAAAAGAACTAGTCCTTACTTCACAGTTCCACAGAATTGGAAAAGGGGCATTAAACTACTGAGAAACATGTGAGCATAAATATTTATTATAATTCATCTGAAATTATAAACGAAGTATTAAAGCTAGGTGTTGGTGGCATATATGTATAAATCACCATTGGGAGCTGATTCATGATAATGGTGAGCTGAAGTCTAACCTAGAAAATTTAGAGACCTTATTTCAATGGGAAGGACAGGAGGGAGAATGTCAGTGAGGAAAGGCAGGGAGGGAAAGCAGAGAAGGGGGGGTTAGAAGGGATGCAAGAAGGAAGGAAGGCAAGAAGGCAGGAAGCAAATCCAAATACTTATGTTAATTACTTGGAACACTCAAGGTCCATATTATCAAAGTACATCATAAACACATATCTTCAGTTTTTCTTTAAACAGTGTAATTCCAAATTCTTCTTCAAGAAACATTTTGGTATTGTTTTACAGCCATTTGAGTTTAGTTTTTTGTATGCAGGCAATAAGGAACATACATGAGAAATATCTCTATGAATTATTAGGAGCTATATATTTCATTACTCAGAAAGCCAATGTAATTCTAAGAGAAACTTATTCATCCTGGATTACCTAGGACCTCTCTAAGTTTTAAATCTGAAGGACCCATTTTCTGGAATTATACTGTTTAAAGAAAAACTGAATAGATGGTCACTATTTGTTTTTGTTTGCTCCTAATTATACTCGTTCACTTTTCATGGGTACCTTTATCAAGCATAGTTTCTATCATTGACTCCTTCATCATACATGGTTTCAATCACTGACTATTTCATCATGTGAGATTTCCAACAAAGCTTACCAACAGGTAGTATGTTCTTAGCAGTTTGTGTGTGGCTGTGCTAAGTAGCTTCAGTTTTGAAATTGACATAACCTGGAAGAGGAAGAAAGAACATCAACTGAGATATTTTCTGTATAGGACAGGCTTGTGGGCCTCTCTGTGTACGATTTTCTTGATTGTTGAGTGATGTGGGAGCATACAGCCCAATGTGGGTGGTGTCATCCCTTGGCAGTTGGGCCTAGGTTATATAAGCAGTGGGTGGTGTCATCCCTTGGCAGTTGGGCCTAGGTTATATAAGCAGCTAGTGCAGGCCAGGGAAGCAACCCAATAAAGAATGATCCTCAATGGTCTCTGCTTCTGTTCCTGCCTTTGATTTCCTCAATGAATGAATGTGAGCTGTAGGACAAAAAAAAACTTTCTTCCCCATATTGTTTTGATGTAGAGTGTTTTATTACAACAAAAGAAAGCAAAGTAAAACAGGTGCTAAGCAGAGTTAACAGTAAAAAATTCATTTCTGCCCATGAGCTAGTTACATTCTCCTAGAAGAGATCTATGTCAATGAAATGTGGTAACATTATATGAGGGAAAACCCAAAGTCATACAGTGTAGTAAATTTTGTGTGGGGTGCTCCTGAAGCACAGGAGCCCGGAACTCGCTGCAGACTGGTAGATTTTAAGGTAGATTGACTCTTGGGCTGCTGGAAAAGGGTCTAAACTCTAAAGCCTTGTAGGGGGTAGCTGTCTGGGTGGAGCCGCCCTTCGCCTTTGCAGCCAGTGCTGGGTGGGTTTGGTTCAGCACCACTGTGTCTTTGTGCGCAGTGCTCCAGACAGGTACTGGGGCGTGAGCTAAGTTAGGCACAGGCAGAAACAAAACAAAACAAAACAAAACAAAACAAATAACCTCATGCCAGGGACACGGTGAATGGATAACATGGGAAAATTGCAGGATAATTCCACACCAAGCTCTACCAACCCTGTAGGAGATAGCTACAGTGGGATCCCCCTGGAGGTGATCCAAGAAACAGATCTTAGAGGAATAATTGCAGACCTCTGCAGAGAAATTAAAGAAAACAAAGAGGTCAGAGAACTAAGGAGAGAAAATGAAAAACTCGAAAAGGACCTAGAGGAATACAATGACAAACTTTGGAAAGAACTAAAGGAAAAGAATGACAAACTCCAGAAAGAATTAGAGGGAGAAAAAAACAAACTCTGAAAGGAAGTAGAAAGACTGAAAAAGCAAGCCAACCAGCAAAGTAAGGAGCACCAAGAAGAGACTGAGAAGCTCAAAAAGGAAATGGAAATACTAAAGAAATCACAGGATGAAATAAAAAAAGAAATAGAACACTTGTCTAATCGAGAAGAGAGGAAAGGAAAAAGCCTCAGAAATAGAATGCAGGAAGCAGAACAAAGACTATCAGACCTGGAAGATAACACAGAGCAACTAAAAAGCTCAAATAAAGATTACGAAAAATTTAAAAATACACAAAAGTGGAACAACCAGGAAATATGGGACACTATTCAAAGATCAAACCTCCGCATCATAGGAATAGAAGAAGGAGAAGAATCTCAAGAGAATAGCATTGATCAGATCTTTATGAGAATAATAGATGAATATTTCCCCAAACCAAAAATAGACAAACCCATACAAATACAAGAAGCACGTAGGACTCCAAATAGACAAGATCAGAAAAGAAAATCCCTATGCCATATCATAGTTAAAATGTTAGATGCCCAAAAGAAAGATGAAATATTGAAAGCTACAAAAGAAAAACAAGTGACATTCAAAGGGAAACCCATCAGAATTACAACTGACTTCTCGGCACAAACCATGAAAGCAAGAAGAACATGGAGCAAAGCATTTCCTGTGTTAAAGAACTATGGATGCCAACCCAGAATACTATATCCAGCAAAAATGTCGATTATAGTTTAATGAGAGAGAAAAATCTTCCATGTCATAAACAAGATGACAGACTACATGTCCAGAAAACCAACTCTTCAGAAAATATTTGAAGCAATTCAAAGGGCAGAAGAGAGGAGCAACTATCCCCAAGCACCCAGGAAAAGAAACTAATAAAAACATAACCTCAGGAGTAGAATCAAAGACTAAAAATCCAAATGGATAATAAAATGAATGGAAGCAACATCCATCTTTCCATTATAACCTTAAATATTAATGGTCTAAACTCCCCAATCAAAAGACATAGACTGGGAGAATGGATTAGGAAACAAAATCCATCTATATGCTGTCTACAAGAAACACATCTCAATTTCAAGTATAGGCATGATCTTAAAGAGAAGGGATGGAAGAAAATATTCCAAGCAAATGGTACAAAAAAGAAAGCAGGTGTTGTTATGCTAATATCAGACAAAATAGACATCAAAGCAAAAGAAATCAAAAGAGTCAAAGAGGGCCATTACATCTTTATTAAAGGAACAATTGATGATGAAGATCTCACAATCATGAATATATATGCACCAAACTCTGGTGCACCAAACTTTATAAAGACAACTCTTCAGGATCTCAAGGCTCAGATTAACCCCAGTACACTAATAGTAGGGAACTTCAATACCCCACTAAGCCCTTTAGAGAGATCAACAGGACAAAGGATAAACAGAGAGACATCTGAACTGAATGATATAATAGACCAAATGGATCTCCCAGACATCTATTGAATATTACACCCAAACATCAGAGAATACACTTTCTACTCAACACCCCATGGAACATTCTCCAAAATAGACCATATACTGGGACACAGGGAAAAACTCAAAAATACAAAACGCTTGAAATAATCTCATGCATTCTATCAGACCACAGTGCAATAAAACTCAATATCAACAGCAGGATAAACCCTATAACCTACAAGAACACATGGAGACTAAACAACACTCTCCTGAATAATGAGTAGGTCAAGGAAGAAATAAAGAAAGAAATAAAAACATTCCTGGAACTGAATGACAATGATAATACACCACAACAAATCCTATGGGACACTTTAAAATCAGTTCTAAGAGGAAAGTTTATAGCCCTACATGCCAACATAAACAACAACAACAAAAAAAAACAAAACAGCACAAGTGATCCATCTAACACTGCAGCTAAAAATACTTGAGAGACAACAACAAATGAAGACTAAATGCAGTAGACAAGAAGAAATAACAAAAATCAGAGCAGAGATCAAAGAAAGAGAAACAAAGTAACTACACAAAAAATCAATGAATCAAAAAGTTTGTTCTTTGAGAGAATAAACAAAATTTACAGACCTCTAACCCAGTTAAGCAAAAGAAAGAAGGATCAACTCCAAATCAATAAAATCTGGGATGAAAGGGGATATTCACAACAGGCAATGAAAAAATCCAGACAATAATACGGGAATACTTCAAAAACCTATACTCTACTAAGTTTGAAAACCTAGAAGAAATGGATGAATATCTGAAATCCTGTGAATCATCAAAGCTCAACCAAGAAGAAATCAACAGCTTAAATAGACCAATACTATATGAAGAAATTGAGGATGTAATAAGAAGCCTCCCAACCAAGAAAATCCCAGATGGTTTCAAGAAAGAATTCTATAAAATATTTCAAAATGACTTCCAACCATTTCTACTCAAGTTGTTTAGAAGGATACGAATGGAGGGAGTTCCCCCAGAATCCTTCTATGAAGCCAACATGACTCTATTACCAAAACCAGGCAAAGATACAACCAAAAAGAACTATAGATGCATCCCCTTAATGAACACGGATACAAAATTCTAAATAAAATGCTTGGAAATCACATACGCATCAAGAAGATCATCCATCATGACCAAGTTTGATTCATTCTAGAAATGCAGGGATGGTTCAATATATGAAAATCAATAAATATCATCAAACATATAAAGGTACTAAAAGACAAAAACCATACAATCATCTCAATTGACATGGAAAAAGCCTTTGACAAAATCCAGCATCCTTTCATGCTTAAAGTCCTAGAGGGAATTGGATAGGAAGGATCATTCCTCAATGTAATCAAAGCCATATACAGGAAACCCACAGCCAATATCACCCTAAATGGGGAAGGACAGAAGAATTTCCCTTAAAGGTTGTAACTCAGCAAGGCTGTTGCCTGTCACCACTCCTTTTCAATATAGTACTTGAAACACTTGCCAGGGTAATAATGCACGAAAAGGAAATTAAAGGAGTTCCAATTGGAAAAGAGGAAGTCAAGCTATCCCTTTTTGCTGTTGATATGATTGTTTACTTACAGGTTGATAAGAACTCCACCAGAAAATTCCTAGAAACTATTAAGAGCTTCAGTAAAGTGGCAAGATACAAAATAAATCTAGAAAAATCGGTAGCCTTTATTTACACCAACAACAAGCAACTGAAGAATGAATACAAGGAGATCTTCCCACTCAAAATAGCCTCAAAAACAATAAAATACCTAGTACAAAACCTCACCCATGTCGTGCAATGCCGCGGAGGTCAGAAGAGGGTCTCAGATTCCCCTGGAACTGGAGTTCTCCTGGAATTGGAGTTACAGAAAGTTCTTGGCTGCCATGTGGGTGCTGGGGATCGAACCTGGGTCCTCTGCAAGAGCAGTTGGTGCTCTTATCCGCTTGGCTATCTCTCCAGCCCCATCAATCTAATTTTTAACAAAATATAATAGCAGAACAAGTTTTTTTCACTAGAGAATCAAAAATTTATACAATTTCTATTGAAATTTGGGTATGATCAAACTTCATCCATCAATCTTTCATACTTCCCAAATGCTGGTTATATGTATTTCTTTGCATTAATTTTTATTGAGTGGTTGTATATTTCAAACAGGAGTTCTTAATCTAATTTGGATCCCATCCCCATCCAGTCCTCACCAATTGCCCATCAGATCTCACGTATTCTACTATACATGTTAAGTTCTATCCAGACGAGCTTTTGTATGTGCTGTTGTCCTCTTGTTTAAGTTCATCTGTTCTAGGTACAGTTTTTTTTTTTGCTTTTATTGATGTTTTATGTATTTCAGACATCATTTTTCAGTTCAGTTTAGTCATATTCCCCTTTCCCTTCCCCCCACCCCACCCCAGAGCTTGCATTCTGCCATAACTGTCCTGCATCTTTCTCTCAGTATTTTTTATGTTTAGGAAATCACATTTTCATCCATTAATTTTATATTACTCTAAAAAAAGCTGTGAATGATCTCCCTCATTTGTGAATGCTAACACCAAATCCCCAGATGAAAGGCAAGCTGAACAACATTATTGTTATAGTTCTGTTTATCTGAAAGCAACAATGTTGTTATAATGTAAATCCCTTAACAGTCTCTAGAATTGATCCAACACTTATTTTCAGACTCTGTAATTACTGTATATGAGTGGAAAGTATGTATTCATATTTTAGAGTAATATAAAATTAAAGGAAGAAAATGTGAATTCCTAAAAATAGAAAAAAGACTGAGAGAAAGATGCAGGGCATTTATAGCAGAGTGCCTTTTCTGTGGTGGGGTTGGCAGGAAGGGAAAGGGGAATATGTCTAAACTGAACTGAGAAATGATGACTGAAATACACAAAACATCAATAAATGCATTATAAAAAGAAAAAATAACAATATGGATACATACTTTCCACCCATATACAGTGATTACAAAAGTCTGAAAATAAGTGGAGGGTGGATTCTAGATCCCATTGAGAGATTTATATTATAACAACATAGTTGTTTTCAGATAAACAGAAATATAACAATAATGTTGTTCACCTTGCCTTTCAATTGGGGATTTGGTGTCAGGACCCACAAATGAGGGAAACCATTTGCCTTTAGTTTTTCTGGGACTGTGTTACTTCACTTAGCATAATGGCTTCAAGCTCCATACATTTGCCTGCAAAGTTTATGATGTTATCTTTCTTTACAACTTTCTTTGCTCTACTTGGTAGATTTACCACATTTTTGTCATACATTGATTAGTTGAGGGACATCTGGGTTGTTTCCAGCTCTTCACTATTTTGAAGAGAGCTGCAATAATCATGGGTGTGCATCTATCTTTGTGGCAGGATTAGTCATACCCAGGAGTGGTATGACTGGGTCAGGTGGTAGGTTCATTTTGAGACTTTTTTTTTTTTTTTTTTAATTTTTTTTTTTTCTTTTTGTGATGTGTATGATTACTGTGTCTGCATGCAGGTCTGTGCACCCGTGTCGTGCAATGCCGCGGAGGTCAGAAGAGGGTCTCGGATTCCCCTGGAACTGGAGTTCTCCTGGAATTGGAGTTACAGACGGTTCTTAGCCGCCATGTGGGTGCTGGGGATCGAACCCGGGTCCTCTGCAAGAGCGTCGGTGCTCTTAACCGCTAGGCTATCTCTCCAGCCCCCATTTTGAGACTTTTAAGTGTTCTCCACACTGCTTTTCATAATGGTTGTGCAAGTTTACATTCCCACCAGCAGTGGATGAGTGTTCCCTTTTCCTAGCAAACTTTCCAGCATTTGGTATCTTTTGTGTTCTTGATCTTAGCTAGTTGTATCGGAGGGAGTGAGATGATATCTGAGAGTGGTTTTAATTTGCATTTCCTTAATTTTTAATGATGCAGAACACTTTTTAAGTTGTCGCTCAGCCATCTTTAATTACTCACTGGTGAAGTTT
The DNA here is from genome assembly GCA_009823505.1 of Rhizomys pruinosus. Taxonomy (NCBI): domain Eukaryota; kingdom Metazoa; phylum Chordata; class Mammalia; order Rodentia; family Spalacidae; genus Rhizomys; species Rhizomys pruinosus. The sequence continues at coordinate 118,539 of VZQC01009267.1, read as the reverse complement.
CTGTTCATCTCTTTACTTCATCTTTTGAGTAGGTTATTTGTTTGCTTACTACTTTTTTTAAAGAAAAGACATAATTTTTAAGACCTGTTTTGTAGGTAAATATCAATGTCCACCTAACATGTTACATTGCTTCACTGCTTTCTTAATTATAAAAAAAATGGAATACAGGAATATATGAAGCCCAATTATGTAACCAATTGTGTGCTATTCATAAGCTTGTACAGAGAAAAGATTTTGTTTCTTGTTCTTATTCTGTCATGTACTGCAGGCTTAGGTTGTGTATTAGTCAGGGTTCGCTAAAGAAACAGAATCAAAAGGATGAATATATATAGCTATATACAATTTATTGATTTGCTCACGTGACAGAGTTCAAGGATTCCAACAGTAGCTGCACCACACTGGAAGGGCCGAGACGAGAATCCAGGATTCCAACAGTAGCTGCACCACACTGGAAGGGCCGAGACGAGAATCCAGGGAACTGCTCAGTCCGCAAGGCTGGATGTCTCAGTAGTCCCAATCCAGTGCTGAAGGCCCAAATGGGTTCCAGGAGATCTTCCGGTCTCAGTACACGCTGGGATCTGAAAGGTTGATCACAGCAGCAAGACAAACTCACCAGATGAGAGAGGCAAGCTGCAGGAGAAAAAGGGGACAAGCTCCTTCTGCCATGGCCTTAAATACTGCCTGCTGGCAGAAGGTAATGCCCACATTTGGGGTGGGCCATCCGGGTTGAGGCGGTCCAATCAGAAGACCCTTTTTCTCTTATTTTTTCCTTAGTCCAGTCAAGTTGACACCCAGGATTAACCATCATAGGTTGATTGCTTTATTAGGTCGAAAATCATTAGTATCACCATACATTAATTTTTATTCGACATTCTTCCTTCCAAAACCAACAACAACCAAAATAAAAGAAAAATATAGCATGCATGTAAAAACAAAAGACTTCAAGAGTTAAATAAGGCCAGGATTCAGAGTAGATTAAGTTGTCTATGTCTAAACATAGAGAAAACTTAATTCTTTTTTTTTTTGACAATTTTAAAAATCATTTTGTCAACCTGGTGAAATTTTTATATGTACACACAAATGTAAACATATTTATTCATATAAAAATCTGAAACTATTTAGATATACTTAAAAGAGTAAAGATTGTTTTTACAAACAAAGATCATGGTAACGTGTGATCTCATTTCTCTGTGAATTTGAACACATCATAATATTTCTGAATTGGTGAATGAGAAAGTTTCCTTCCCTGTGGAATAAATTTATTTAAAAATGAAGAGTGATAAAGTATTTTTGTTCTGAGAATCTATAAATTCAAATATTAAAAATGTATTTTTATAAGATATTTTATTGATGTTTTGTGTATTTCATACATCATTTCTCAGTCCAATTTAAACACATTACCTTTTCCATATCCCCCAACCAAACCCAGTTCATACATTCTGCCATACATGTCTTGTATCTTTTTCTCAGTCTTTTTAATGTTTTTCTCTTCAGAGGTTTATTGTTTTGGCAGAAGTTAACTCTTTCAGTCAGTTCTTTGACCCAGTCCTTTTGTCATTGTTCCATCTCATTTGCATTGCTTCAACATATGCCTATATACACATGTCACATATATACCAAAATTATGACCTCTGAAAATAAACTGCTAATTCCAAAATATGTCTAGGAGTTTGCATTTTCCCTTTAATTTTATATTACTCTAAAATATGAATACATAGCCTCCATCTATATACCACAATTATAAAGTCTGAAATAAGTGATAAGTTAATTCTAGAGCCTGTTAAAGGATTCACATTATACAGCACACTTGCCTTCAGATAAAAAAAAATGTAACATTAACGTTGCTCAGCTTGCATTTCAACTAGGGATTTGATGCTAGCATCCACTAATGAGAGCTATTATTTGTCCTTTGATTTTCTGGGACTGTGTTAATTCACTTAGCAAAATGGCACACACACAAAAAGGAACATGAGAAAAGCACATATTAAATCTCCACCAGATGGGTGAAACAAGGAGCTATAAGAAGAGAATGGCAAGCTCCAAAAAGAAATAGAAATATGAAAGAAATCATGGGCCAAAACAAAAAAGGAAAATGAACACTCATCCAATCAATAGGAAAGGATGAGAAAAAGCCTCAAAAGCAGATTGGATGAAGAAGAAAATAGAATATCATACCTAGAAGTTAGCAAGGACAAACTAGAATGCTCAAACAAAGATTATAATTTTTTTAAAGCACAAGAGTGGAACAATCAGGAAATTTGGGACACTACGAAAAGACCAAACTTCCACATCATAGGTATAGAGAAAGGCGAAGAATCCCATGACAATGGTATTTATCAGATCTTCAACGGAATAATAGAAGAAAATTTCCCTAAACTGAAAAGAGACAAGCCCATACAAATACAAGAAGCACATAGAACTCCAAATAGACAAGATCAGAAAAGAAATCCCCCACCCTATATCATAGTTAAAACACTAGACGACAAAAACAAAGACAAGATACTGAAAGCCACAAGAGGAAAGCAGCAAGTTACATGTAATGGAAACCCTATCAGAATTACAGCTGAATTCTCATTGCAAACTATGAAATCCAGAAGAATGTGGACTAATATATTCTTAGACTATATTTATATGCCAACCCACATTACTATACCCAGGAAAAAAATGTCAATTATAGTTTAAGGTGAAAGAAAAATCTATCATGGCATAAAAAATATTAAACCAGCTCTTCAGAAAATTCTCAAAGCAATTCAAAGGTCAGAGGAAAAGACCACCTATCCCCAAGCAGCTGGAGAGAAAAATTAATAAAAGTATAACTGTGAAAATACAAACCTAGACCAAGAATGCAAACAGAAAATAAGGTGAAAGGAAGAAATACACATATCTCAATAATAACCTTAAATATTGATGGTCTAAACTGTCTAATCCAAAGACATAGACTGGGAGAACTGATTAGGAATCAAAATCCATCTATATGCATTTCACCTTCAAGGACAAGCACCAACTTAATGTGAACGGATTAAAAAAGATATTCCAAGCAAATAGTACCAAAAAGAAAGCAGGAGTTACCATTCTATTTTTTTCATGTCTCCCCATTCACAATACAGAACAGGAACAGTGGCCTAGGCTGAGGTGTACATGGGGTAGGTTTACTCTGCCTCCTTTCTATACAGTCAGTGTAGAAACACAGCCTGTGGTGAGCACTAGGAGGCCAGGAGTTGCCATTCTAATATCAGATAAAATAGACCTCAGAGTAAAACTAATCAGAAAAGACAAGGAGGGCAATGATATCTTTATAAAAGGAATAATTGACGATGAAGATCTCACAATCATGAATATATACGCACCAAACACCGGTGCACCAAACTTTATAAACACAATCCTGCAAGACCTTAAGTCACAGATTAATCCCAGCATGCTACTAGTGGGGAACTTCAATACCCAACTGAGCTCTTTGGATAGATCAAGTGGACAAAGAATAAACAGAGAGACATCTGAACTGAACAATACATTACTCCAAATGTACCTCACAGACATCTACCGAATATTCCACCCAAACAAAAGAGAATATACTTTCTATTCAGCACCCCATGGAACATTTTCCAAAATCAAACACATACTGGAACATAGTAAAAAGCTTCAACAAATACAAAGGGAATGAAATAATTTCATGCATTCTGTCACAACGCAGTGCAATAAATCTCAATATCCACACCAGGATAAGCCCCCCTATCCACAAGAACACATGCAGACTAAATAACACACTCCTGAGTAATGAATAGGTCAAGGAAAAAATAAAGAAATAAATAAAAGCATTCCTGGAACTAAATGAAGATGACAACACAGCAAAAATAAACCTATGGGATACATTAAAAGCAGTCCTAAGAGGGATATTTACAGCCCTGGGTGCCTACATTAAAAAATAACAGAAAGAACAGAAAAAAATGGTCTAACATTGCAGCTAAAAACACTTGAGAAACAGAAAGACCACAAACAAATTATCTAACATTGCAGCTAAAAACACTTGAGAAACAACAACAAATAAACTCCAAACCAAACAGACAGGAAGAAATAACAAATATCAGAGCAGAAATCAATGAAATATAAACAAAGAAAACAATATAAAGAATCAAAGAATCCAAAAGTTGGTTCTTTGAAAGAATAAACAAGATAGACCGACCTCTAGCCCAGTTAACCCAAAGAAAGAAGAAACAACTCCAAATCAATACAATCCGTGATGAAAAGGGAAATATCACAACAAACAAGGAAAAGATCCAGAAAATCATACGGGAATATGTTAAGAACCTATACTTTACCAAGTTTGAAAACCTAGAAGAAATGGATGAATATCTGAAATCCTGGGAATCACCAAAACTTGACCAAGAAGAGATCGGCAGGTTAAACAGACCCATAATATATGAATAAATCGAGGATGTAGTAAGAAACCTCCCAACTAATAAAAGCCCAGGCCCAGAAGGTTTCAGGGCAGAATTCTATAAAACATTTCAGAAAGACCCACAACCATTATTACTGAAACTGTTTAGAAGGATACAATCAGAGGGAATTCTCCCAAATTCCTTTTATGAAGCCAGCATTACTCTATTACCAAAACCAGGCAAAGATACAACTAAAAAGGATAATTATAGACCCATCTCCCTAATGAACACAGATGCCAAAATTCTACACAGGATACTGGCAAATCGCATACAGACCCACATCAAGAAATTCATCCATCATGACCAAGTTGGATTCATACCAGAGATGCAGGGATGGTTCAACATATGAAAATCAATAAACATCATCAAACACATAAACGGAATCAAAGACAAAAACCACACCATCATCTCAATTGATGCTGAAAAAGCCTTTGACAAAATCCAGCATCCCTTCATGCTTAAAGTCCTAGAAGGAATTGGATTGGAGGGATCATTCCTCAATGTAATCAAAGCCATATACAGGAAACCCACAGCCAATATCATCCTAAATGGGGAAATGACAGAAACATTCCCTTTAAAGGTAGGAACTCGGCAAGGCTGCCCCCTATCACCACTCCTCTTCAATATAGTGCTTGAAACACTTGCTAGAGCAATAAGGCAAGAAAAGGATATTAAAGGAGTACTAATTGGAAAAGAGGAAGTCAAACTATCCCTATTTGCTGATGATATGATTGTTTACTTAAGGGATGCAAAAAACTCCACCAGAAAACTCCTAGAAACGATTAACAGCTTCAGCAAAGTGGCAGGATACAAAATTAACCTTAAAAAATCAATGGCCTTTCTTTACACCAAGAACAAGCAACTGGAGAAAGAATTCAAAGAGACCTTCCCACTCACAATAGCCTCAAAAACAATAAGATACCTAGGAACAAACCTAACCAAAGACACCAAAGACCTCTACAACAAAAATTTTAAACCCTTAAAGAAAGAAATTGAAGAAGACCTCAGAAGATGGAAAAACCTCCCATGCTCATGGATTGGGAAAATTAACATTGTAAAAATGTCCATTTTACCAAAACTCTTGTATAGATTTAATGCAATCCCAATCAAAATCCCCAAGAGTTTCTTCACAGGCTTGGAAACAAAAGTTCTTAAATTCATTTGGAAAAACAAAAGACCCCGAATAGCCAAATCAATCCTGAGTGAAAAGAGCTACACAGGAGGGATCTCTATACCAGATTTTAAACTATACTACAGGGCTATAGTCATAAAAACAGCCTGGTACTGGCACAAAAACAGACCTGTTGACCAATGGAACAAAACCGAAGATCCAAATCTGAGCACATACAATTTCAGCCATCTCATATTTGACAAGGGGGCCAAGAAACCACAATGGAGAAAAGACAGCATCTTCAGCAAGTGGTGTTGGCAAAACTGGATCACCACTTGTAGAAGAATGAAATTAAACCCCTACCTCTCACCCTGTACAAAAGTCAACTCCAGATGGATTAAAGACCTCAACGTGAAACCCCAAACTCTGAAGGTGATAGAAGAAAAAGTTGGCAGCAGACTACAAGACATAGGCGTAGGAAAAGACTTCCTAAATCAGACAGCAGCTGCACAAGAATTAAGGTCGACAATTGACAAATGGGACCTCATCAAACTCAAAAGCTTCTGTACATCAAAAGAAACAATCAAGGAAGTGAAGAGAAATCCCACAGCGTGGGAGGAAACCTTCACTGCAGATACATCTGACAAAGCATTGATTTCCAGAATATATAATCTACTCAAAAGACAAAGACTTTCTTAAAAAATGGTCATCAGTTTAATAATGCAAATAGTGTATTATTTCAGAATTATTAGTTTGAATTTTACAAATATTATATATTTGTAATTATTTATTTATTTATTTATTTAATAATGCTTTTATTGATGTTTTGTGTTTTTCAAATATATCATTTCTCAGTTCAGTTTAAACATATTCCCCTTTCCCTTCCTGCCAACCCCACCACAGAAAGGGCACTCTGCCATAACTGTCCTTCATCTTTCTCTCAGTATTTTTTTTTATGTTTAGGGATTCCCATCTTTCTCCTTTAATTTACATTACTCTAAAATATGAATATGTACTTTCCACTCATATACAGTAATTACAGAGTCTGAAAGTAAATGGTGGATCTATTCTAGAGCCCATTAAGTGCTTTACATTATAACAACATAGTTGCTTTCATGTAAACAGAAATATAACAATAATGTTGTTCAGCTTGCCTTTCATCTGGGGATTTGGTGGTAGTATCCACAAATGAAGGAGACCATTCCCCCCTTATTTTTCTGGGACTGTGTTATTTCACATTGCATAATGGCTTTGAGTTCCATCCATTTACCTGCAAAGTTCATGATGACTTCTTTCTTTACCACTTTATTTACTCCATTGTATAGATGTACCACATTTTTGTCATCCTCTGGTCAGTTGTGGGTCATTTGGGCTGGTTCCAGCTCTTTGCTATTGTGAATAGAGCTGCAATAAACATGGATGTGCATGTATCTTTGCAGGAGAATGAGTCTTTGGGGTATATACCAAGGAGTGGTATGACTGGGTCAGGAGGTAGGTTAATTTTGAGTCTTTTAAGGGTTCTCTACACTGCTTTCCATAATGGTTGTACAAGTTTACGTTTCCACCAGCAGTGGATAAGTGTTCCCCTTTCCTAGCAACCTCCCCAGAATTTGGTATCTGTTGTGTTCTTGATCTTAGCCAGTAGTATCAGAGTGAGGTGATATGTGAGAGTGGTTTTAATTTGTTCTTCCATAATTATTAATGGTGTTAAACATTTTGTAAGATGTTTCTCAGCCATCTTTCCTTCCTCACTGGTGAAGTCTCTGTTCAGCTCTTTACTCCATCTTTTGAGTATTTAATTTGTTTTCTTAGATCTTTGATTTGAGTAGTCTATATATTCTTGATGTTAATGCTCTGTCAGATGAATCATTGGTGAAGATTTCCTCCCACTCTGTGGGTTTTCTCTTCATTTCCTTGATTGTTTCTTTCACTGTACAGAAGCTTTTGAGTTTGATGAGGTCCCATTTGTCTACTGTTGACCTTATCTCCTGTGCAGCTGCTGTCTGATTTAGAGTCTTTTCCTATGCCTATGTCTTGTAGGTTGTTACCAACTTTTTCTTCTATCACCTTCAGGGTTTTGGGTTTCATGTTGAGATCTTTGATGCACTTGGAGTTTGTTATTGTACAGGGTGAGAGAAATAGGTTTAACTGTGTTCTACCAATGGTGATACAGTTTTTCCAGCACTGCTTAATGAAGATGTTATCCTTCCTCTATTGAGGTTTTTTTTTATTCTTTGTCAAATATTAGGTGGCTGAAATTTTATGAACTTAATTTTGGATCTTCAGTTTTGTTCCATTGGTCAAACGTCTGTTTTTGTGCCAGTACCAGACTGTCTTTATGACTATGGCCCTGTAATATATCTTGAAGTCTGGTATAGTAATCCCCCCCTATTGCATTTTTCACTCAGGTTTGCTTTAACTACTCAGGGTATTTTGTTTTTCCATATGAATTTAAGGATATTTTATTCCAAGACTGTGAAGGAGCTCTAGGGAATTTTGATTGGGATTGCACTGAATCTGTTTACCAATTTGGGTAAAATGGACATTTTTACTATATTAATTTTTCCAATATATGAGAATTGGAGATTTTTCCATCTTTTGATGTCATTTTCAATTTCCTTCCTTAGGAGTTTAAAACTTCTGTTGTAGAATGTCAGGTGTGGTGTCTTTCAATCACGTGTGAACGCCTTCCACACGCTGTCTTTCCCTTCTTGGCTCAGCTCCAGGACTTACCTCCTGCCTGCATTCTGGCAGTCTCTGGGCTCTGCTCCCACAAGAAAGGGGGGAGGGAATACTGCTGGAGAACACCTGTAGGAAAAATAAGCAGACTCACACACACTCGTGGAGAACTGGGGAGGATAGGAACTCTGTTTATTTTCTGTCAGTGAGGTCTATATATTCAAGACTACTGTGCTTTGGGCAAGGAAGTGGGGAGCAGGCAGAAGGGAGGAGTGCCACCTTGGTTCTAATCAGGGGGGCTGCAGAGCTCCGGTTTGTGCAACAGGTAACTAGAGGTGTGACATTCTGCTCAATGCCTCAAGGGAAGGGGCCTGGAACTTTGCAGAGATAGAGTGAAGCAAGAATCATTGCAATATCCCGAATCTTCTGGCTAAAGATAACTCTGGAAGCCCACAGAGATATCAGATAACGAGATCCTCCCGGGACAGGTCTTACAATTTCTCGATTCAAGCCACACACAAAGTTCCATTCCCACATCCTACCCTTTATTTTTTAATTAAAATGGAGCAGTAATGTAAAGGTCCTCCAGGGAGTCCCCTGGGATGCCTGACATTGTACTAGAACAGTCTTGACCAAAACCTCAGTGAGTGTGTTGATTCGGTTTTTGATAAGCCGGAGGACACAGGGAGCAATAGTCAGGGGAATTCCTAGGGTGAAAATGGGTCCCAGCAAGGGAAATAGCCAGGAGTTCAGGGGGTTGGAAAACCATGGGACAGAAACTTGTGGGGAGTATCTATCACGGAGTTATTTCCTGATATTTTTTTAGGGTTTTAACATTTTGCTCTATAATACCAGAGTCATTTAAAACTGCATTCCTCCCCCAGGAACATGAAGGTTCCCCCATTTTTTGCAGTTAACAAGTCCAGGGCTCGCTGGTTCTGCATCACCCCTTCTGCCAGAGAAGTTATCTGTCTCTGGAGCAATTCAAGGCTGTTTATTGTGGATGCCATTGCTTCATCAACCTTATTTTGGAAGTCTGCTTCCATGCTGTAAACCCTCGCTTGGGCTGCAGTTCCCATCACTGCCATGGAGAGGGCGATGCCTAGGCTGACCAGAACCGGGATGAAAATCTCTCTCTTTTTATGGTCTGGGTCTTGCCACAGCATCCAAGCGACTTCCTCCTTTTCATAAAGGAAGAGCCAAGGGGTGATAATTACGGGCAAACAAATTCCAGAACCAGTAGCATTTGCACAGAGGGAAGTGGTGCCATCACACCAGAGAAAGAATGGTGATTTGACACACAATGTCCTTTCAAGAGGGACATTTCAGAGGCACCTAGGGTCTGGGGCTGCTGCAGCTCTTACTAAACAAATAGGAAGTGTAATGAGTCAGTTGAAGAGGGGAATGCAGTGAAACACTGGCTCTGTCTCCACGGAGGCAGCCTCCTGTAAAGAGGTGTTAGAGGGAACGTCAGTGAAAAGAGGGCGTGTGAGGGATGCACAGAAAAAAACATTGGGGACATTAGGAAGGGTGGTGTAATTGAGGAGATCTCTGGCATTTTCAATGTACTGAGGCCATGGTACAGTGGACTGCAGCTTTTATTCCATTTTGGACTCCTATTAGAGAATGTGGGATTGAGTGAGGATGGGTTGAGGAGCTAGAACAAGCTGACAAGAGATATGGATATCTGCCATGGTGTACCAGGCGTTGCTGTAAGGGTAGAGTTTTCTCTGTACTCCAGCTCTCCAGTACTCACTCCAGGGGTCCTGTCTATTAAGTTTAAAGTGCTTATTTTGGATTTGAAACAGGCTTCTTGGGATGCAAGCACTCTCCAACCTGCAGGACCAGAATCTGCAAACACTATCTTTTGTTAAGATGGGGGAAACAGATAAAAGGTGCCTGGGAGGTAGTAGTGGAATTGGGAAACACAACAATTGTGATTGCCCAGCTTCAGCCTTGCAACGGACAGTCGCTGGTTCCAATTACCTGGTTTCTTCCCTCCCAAGTTTCTCTGACAAAAATCACCAGACATGGGTCCAATTCAGAGATCTGTTCTCAGGCTGGGAAGAGATAGAGTTAGTTTGAACTATTATCAGAGCAGCTAAAAGGATGGCAGGCAGGGTTGCAGGGGGAGCACATGGATTTTGCAGAAGTGAGGAGCTGGTGAAGCTTCTTCCATGTTATGTCATTTGAGTTCTGAGAGAGTCATCTCCTCTTCCTTTTCTTTTTATCCATGAGCAACAGGTGTGTCATCTTTTCTGGCCAGAATCCAAATGGGTCTTGGACAATCCTGTAGGAAGATGCAAGCAAAGTCTCTCCAAGTTGTTATCAGTGCATCAGATCCTTTCCACTGACTGTCTAGGGGCTCCTTCCATCTGACAAGTATTTGAGGAACAGTGCTTGGTGTCTGCCAATGTTTAACTATGCCTGGACACTTTGAATCTCCGTAAATGTTAAAGAGGTTTAGAGTTGCCAATGCCATTGCCAGCTGGATGTTAGGAGGGTATTTCCCCACCTTTTGTTTTAATAATTGATTTTTAAGGACCTGATGGGTCCATTCTATGATGCCTTGTCCCTGTGGGTTATGAGGGATACCTGTATGATGTGCAATATTCCATAATTGACAAAATTATTTAAAGCAAGATCTAGCAAATGCTGGCCCATTGTCCATTTTAATCTGTTTGGGGATGCCCATGGTAGCAAAGGGAGAATGTAGGTGGGCATTGAGGTCCTTGGCATTCTCTCCTGTATAGCCCAGATGAATCTGGAATAAGTGTCTATGGTGACAAATACATATTTTTGTTTCCCAAAAGAAGCTATGTGTGTAATGTCTGTTTGCCAGAGTCCATTGGCTTTCAATCCCCTGGGGTTAATTCCCATAACCTGTAGTGCAGGTGTTTTAACTAGAGTAGAACAGGATGAACAAGTTCTAAGGATTTGCTGAAGTTGGTCAGAGGGAATTGTAGGAAAGCGAGCTTGGAGGCCTTTCAGGTTAACATGGGTGAGGGAGTGGAATTTTTCTGCTTCAGAGAGGGATAGGACATGAACCTCTGTAGAGGAGACTTGATCTGCAAGAGAGTTGCCTTCAGAGAGAGGTCCTGGCAGGAGGCTATGGGCATGGATGTGCTGTATAAAGAGGGGGTGACTCCTATTCTGTAAAAGGGATGAAACTGCAATGAGAAGCGGGCAGAGGGGATTTTTGTCTAATCGGACAAAGGATCTGCATAGGCAGGGCAGCAGATTGATCACTTAGATACTGTCTGAGAAGAGAATAAGAGGTCTGTTTGTTTCTTTGAGAGCTAAATAAGCAGCAAAGGGTTGTCTCTACTGTGAGGAATGGTCAGGGAGCGGTGAAACAGGATCTGAGGGGCTTGATCCAGGTCTTTATAAATGATGGCTGCAGCCCCTCGCTTCCCTCTGTCTGTGAAAACAGATGCAGCCTGCCTTATAGGCGCATCTTGGAAAATGGGGGGAGGAAGCCAGTTTACCAATGGGAGAGCAGAGACCTACCTGTCCTTAGGGTAGTGATTTTTCTATCTGTCCTGGAAATCCCATGAGGCTTACAGCTATATGAACATGATTTCAAATCAGCCACTGGATATCCAGGAGGGAGAAGGGTTTCAGTAAGACATCAGGCTCCTTCCCCAGTGTCTGCAGGGACCGTTCCCTCCCACTTCTTATCATAGCAGCTAAAGAATCTATTTCAGTTAATAGTCGGAGAGTTTACCCTATGGGCTTGTGCAGCCACTGTAGTACTCCCCTGGATGGGTAAAAGGCCCTTATGAGGGTGGAGGTAGTGTTAAAAATAAGCAACTGCACAGGAGGGGAGGGTGTGAAACATGCTAAAGCTGTGCTCTGGAGAGCTCGGTTAACTTCAGCCAGAGCTTCTGAGGCTTCTGCTGTGAGCTTTTGCCTGGAAGCTGGGTCCCCATCTCCTCGAAGAAGGTTGAAGAGAGGCTGTAGCGTTGTGGTGGGGATGGACAGCCATGGCCGAAGGTAGTTAAGATTACCTAGGAAGGACTGAAGGGATGCTAGCATGAGCTTGGGAGGAAGCGAGAGTACAGCTTTGAGAGGTCTCACTGCAGTGAGAGAAAATGAATTGGGGGAATTATTTGAAACTTAGCATGGGCTATTTTAAGTCCAAAAGCTTCTAAGGATGGTACAAGTCTGTCCTTTAAAGATGCTGGGTCAGTTGATGGTTTGTCCCAAACTAAAATGTCATCCACATAATGGAAAACTTGCAGACCTTGTTCCATATGGGGTTTAAGAGCTACTGCTACCACCTTTTGGCAGAGCGTTGGGCTGTTGGGCATGCCTTGTGGCAGGACAGTCCACTCGTAACAAGTTGCTGGACCTGAATTGTTAATTGCAGGAACTGAGAAAGCGAACCACTTGCAATCCTCAACATGGAGGGGGATGGAAAAAAATCTTTTATATCTAAAGCTAGCCAGAGGGGTGTTATCTGGAATAGCAGAGGCAAGGGGGAGACCCCTCTGTGGTGACCCTCATATATGCATAGTTCTGTTAATGGCTCGCAGGTCTTGTAAAAGACGCCAACCTACTATTGCCTTTTTAGTGACAGACACAGGGGTGTTCCAGAGACTGCAAGATGGATGGATGCGTCCCAATGAAAATTGTTCCTTGACTAATTCATGGAGAGCTTGTAATTTCTCCCCTGGTAAGGGCCACTGCTCAATCCAGACTAGATCATCAGACTTCCAGTCCAGAAGAGGGGGAGAATACTCTGCAGTGACCCTCAGGATTGGGGGTGCTTCTTGCTGAGATGATGGAGGCATTATCTCCCAATCTGGGCATGGTTGTTCTCATTTGGAGTGGCAATCTCCACATCCAAACCCTCTAAAATATTTCGCCCTAGCAGATTGATATTAGTGGGTGCTATTAATGGCTAATCTGACCTGTGTTTCCATCAGGGTCTTCCCAGGTGTAAATATTTTTAGTTATGTAAGACTGTGAGGGCCCTCCTATTCCTAGATGTTTAAGTCCTGGGAGTAAGGGCCAGTCAGGGGGTATTTATTGCTGTTTAATAGTGGTTCTATCTGCCCCTGTATCTATCAAACATTTAAAGGACTCCCCCCCCCCCAATTTTAATTGTCGGTGCAGGATGTGAGCCTTCTGAAATAGAGACTCCCAGAGGGCGTGAACTGACTCTTTTTCCTCCTTTTTCCATGAGCTAGGGGCTGCCCATCTGGGAGTTTAAAGGTGGCAATTTTTTCCCATCTTTATCATAGTTTGAGCAGCAGTCTTTCCTCCAATTATATCCTTTTTTTAACTTTTAATATTTTTATTCTTGAAAATTTCATACATGAGCATTTTCTGGCGTCACTTCCATTCCTCCATTCCTCTTCCAGCCCCCCCTATGTCTCCCCTTCCCCTTTCAAATTTTTCTTCTTCCTTGATTATTATTGTCATGTATACATACAATATGCGTGTTTAAAGTCTCTGCAGGAAAAGGCTGCATTCAACTTGATTTTCTTCAGTGCAAAACATTGGTTCCTATTACCACAATTTTTGTTTTTCAAAAAGAGCTGGAATACTAGATATAACTCTTTTTCTCTCTTCCCTCTGGTCTGAGAAACAAAGAAAGCTGACAAGGGGTGTGATGAAGTCAGCACAATGACTTCAAAACTGAACTTACCCACACTATCTATGCTATTTCTTTTTTTTATTGATGTTTTGTGCATTTCATACATCATTTTCCAATTCAGTTCAGGCATATTTCCCTTTCCCTTCCCCCCTACCCCCACCCCATCCCAGATCATGCATTTTGCCATAACTGTCCTGCATATTTCTCTCAGAGTACAAGACAACAGCTCCAGAGAGAGTGGACTGTTTTGCTTCTCATCCACCTGTGCCCCTTTTCTAAGCCTAGGGAACAATCTGCGGAAGAGGGGGCGTGGTAGAATGTAAGGGCTGCAATTGGCGTGAATGGTGAAACTACAGCAATGTAGTCTGGACACTTATTTGATCAACTTGATTGAACATACAACCCCTCAACCCCCGCTGGATGGTGGGGCTGTGTGGGTTTGGGCACAACAGCCTGCAAATTGGTTTCATATGAAGGATGCTTGTACTCATGGATCACCACTTATAGCAATTATATCCTTTTTTACACCGGGGACAGAGAACACGTGTGCGGGGGGGGGGGGAAGCGTTCAGGAGGCCCTGTG
>VZQC01009267.1:86083-102351 GCA_009823505.1 Rhizomys pruinosus | reverse complement strand
AGAGAAGAAGGGGAGGGGAAGGAGGCTACCCGAGAGGGAGGAGGGGGGACCTAATTGGGAGACTGAGGTGCGAGGTGTGCACCTTCCCGGCCAGCGAGGGAAGCAGGAGCTGGTGGGGGTGGACGTACTCGAGCCCTCGGGCTACCAGTCTCTGCTATTAGTTCTTAAGATAAAGTCAGATAAGGGTTCCTCAGGTTTTTGCCTAGGAAATAATAATGAATTGGCCTGGGATTCAGTGGGTGGTGTAATTCTATCCCAGGCCTGTAGGGCGCAAAGGCAGACCTGATCGAAGTAACCTGGTGCCAGTTCGCTCCTTTGGGTCCCTGTGCTAAAATCTCCATCTCCCACGCCTTTAATCCTAGCACTTAGGAGGCAGAGGCAGGCGGATCTTTGTGAGTTCAAGGCCAGCCTGGTCTATAGAGTGAGTTCCAGGATAGCTGGGGCTACAGAGAGATCCTGTCTCAAAAATAATAAATTAATTAATTAATTAATTAATAAAATAAAATAAAATAAATAAAATAAAATCTCTGTCTCCAAAGAGCTGCTCATAACCCCAGTCTATTTTAAGTTGCCATTGATTTCTCTGAACCTGTTGGAGACATTCATCTCTGTGTACTGCTTCCCATTGTAAAAATAGTAGAGCTGGGAGTGCAGATCTACAGATATCTCTCCATTCCTGTGGGGTGTTAAGAGAAGCACAAAAGCTCTGGAGAATGGATTTTGTCCATGGTGTCTAAAAGCTATCCTCTCTGACTGCTTGCCTGAGTTCTTTCAACTCACTTGCCTCGTAAGGGTACCAGTTTAGAGGGCAACCCCGAGTTGGAGCTAAATTAACAGGGTACGCCTATAGCTGAATATCTGACTTATCCGGAATCTGGCACAGTTTTTTTCTGTAGCAGAGAGGGAAGAGGCTGAAGGTGTCTCAGGCCTCTTGACAGGGAGTGGATGATAACTAGGGGAAAGGTTAAGTCTAGCCACTTGGATGTTTTTATTATCCTGTTCTTTTTTTTTTTTTTTTTTTTTTTTTTTTTTTTTTTTTTTTTTTTTTTATCCTTTTTTTCTTTGGCCGTTCCGTTCGTGCTTTGCTGTTGCGGGGGTCTTCTTTTTGTGTCCTTCTTTTCTACAGCGCCAACTGCGTGCATAGAATAGAACTTTGCTTTGGCCTGTTTTTTTGTGGTTTTTTTCTTTTCTTTTTTGTTTCGCGGCTCTCTGTGCTCTCCCTCTTTGCGGTTTCTGCCCGCTTTCTTTTAGACTGGGGGTGGCTTGACGTTTCGGCGTTTTTTCTTCTTTCCGTTTCCTGTTCTCTTTTTTTTTCTTTTCTCCTTCCTTTTTCTTTTCTTTCTCTCTTCTGTGCTCTTCTCCGGCCTCTCTTTTCCCCTCTTCCCCTCTCTTTCTCTCCCCTTTTTTTTTTTTTTTTTTTTTATTTTTAGTTATTTTTCCCTCTCCCTTCTTTCCTCCTTCCGCTTTGGCTGCCTGCCGCCCCTCTTTCCCTTCGTTCCCTCCTCCCTTCTCCCGTTCTCTTCGCCTCCTCCCTGTTCTATTTCTTTTTCCGTCCCCTCCCTTTTCCTCCTTGCTCTTGTCGTGGCCGTGTGTCCCTGCCTCCCCCCCCCCCCCCCCGCCCTCCTTCTTTTCCTGGAGTGGTCCTCCTGTTTTGCGCCCCTAGCATCGAGCCGCGTCCCTGTTCTCCCCTCTCTCTCTTTCTGTCGCTTTCAGGCCTCTAAGTAGCTCCTGCCCCCGCGTCGTCAGGCCACGGTCTACTCTCCTCGACGAAGGCTCCTCCCCCTTGCCCTTGCTGTGATGCCATCTTCAGCCACCATTGTCCATTTCTTCCCCCATGCTTTCCTCTCGCCCTACTGCGGTCGGGACTCCTGGGCGCTCCCCCTCCCCACCGAGCCTTTCCCCTTCAGTCACCCCTCTAGCGAGAGTCCCTGCCCGGCCGTTTGTCTTCTTGTCCTTTCCTTGCTCTCCGCGTCCCCCCCCCCCCCCCCCTCTCCTGTCTCTCCACCTTGTACCCCGCGACGCCCTGCTCGCTCCGCCTCCTTCCTCGCCCCCCCTCCTTTTTTTTTTTTCTTTTTTTTTTTTTTTTTTTTTTTTCCCCCCCCCCCCCCCCCCCCCCCCCCCCCCCCCCCTTCCCCTTCCATGCAGACGCGATGGAAGCTCTCTTGTCTATTATAGCATAATCTAGCGTTGGCATACTACAATTATCTTGGAATTAAAAATGTGGCTTTTAGTAGAGAAGAAGAGGGAGGAGAGAGCCACATTTTATTAATAAAGCTGTATATAGTCTGAAAAACACATTGGGAGTGTTCATTATGGTGGTATAAATATACAAGTGAAATATTATGATTAAAAGTGACTACTTAAATAATGTTGGCATTATTTAATAATTGATATTTTCAACATAGGGACAAAATCATCCAATGAAATATGAACTATTTAACGTTTTCCGCTGAAAGTTTTTTTCTTATTTTCTGGTTTCCTCTTGCATCCAAAGCATTTGGAGTACCATAATTTCCAATTTTAACACACACAAAAATACTGTAAGATGACAATATTATCATATCTCTTTTCCATAGAAAACTCAACACAGTAGTTATGTATACAGGTCACACATCTATAATGCCAATATCATGTTTGGCAACTTTATTTGCCACTGCCCCTAAATTGTTAGAGTGTTCCATCCAGGTGCTTCAGTTGCCAGAGCACAGGGCAGAGATTTACTCACTGTCAATGACAATTAGTAACCCATCATACAAATTCCTAAGCTTTTCCAAATGTCTATATTCCTATCAATGAAGATAAAGTTCTGGAGTTACTATGCATATACTCTTTCATCCTGTATATAGAGATATGACTGTTAGTGAATTCCTGCAACTCAGATAAATAAAATAGCCCTATGTTTTCTGGTAGCATGAACTTTTCACTAATGTTAAAATTTAAGGTCTTTCATTTTTTTAATATTTCTTTTTTTTAATGAGATGAAAAACATCATCCTAGCTACTTTTTATTGTCTGCTCTCAGATTACAGTTTGTATTGTTTTTAATTTGGCTCTTTTTTTTCAAAGCAATTTTTTATTGAATGCTTTGTGGCATTTCATAGAAAATTTCCTAATCAAATCTAGACACATTCCCCCTTCCATTTTCCCCACCACCCCACCGTGTTCATGCATTTTGCCAAACATGTTTTTTCATCCTTTTTTCTCAGTCTCTTTAAAAATTTTCAATGCAAAAGTCTACTGTTTGGGGGCAAAAGTTCCCATTTCCAATCAGTTCTTTGGACCCAGTCTTTTTGTTTTGTTGTTATCGTTGGTCCATCCACTTTAATATCACTCCAAACATACGCATATATGTATGTCCTAAGATTATTAACATCATAGGTTTTCGCATCTTTCGGCTTATGATTCTTTTTTATTATTATTGATTTTTTTTATTAAGCTGAAATATGTAATGTTTTCCTTAAGGACTTGTTGTTGAATGAAGGCTCCTCCTTGGCAAGCCCAAAACAACCATCAGTTTCTGCCCTTGCTGCTCCACAACTGGTGTCCTGCCCTTCCATGGTCACAAAATGAGGTCCCGTAAGCACCGCATCCTGTCTTGATCTTCCCGTACTGGTCTCTGTGACACAGTCTGTGCTGGGTAGTTAAACAATGGCAGTCTATACTCTGAAGAAGATGAACAACCCCCAGTAGTTGCTCAGTCTACAAGCTGGTCTGTCTCAGCAGTCCCCATCTGGCACTGAAGTTTGAAGGATTCTTGCGAGAGACCTGAGTCTTCAGTCCATATTGGGGAAGGTTAAAAAGCTGGTTCTCATGTCTTTCAAGGATGAAAAAGCAGAGATGGCAGCCCACAGGGTAGCTGCACTTGCCAGTAAAAATTGAAGAATTGAAGCACAGGCAAAACAACCGTGCTTTTTTTTTTAACTTTTTGCTTTTTTACTCAGATCTCAAGTTTATAGTGAGTTTCTTGGAACTTACTAATTATTATTTTGGTTATTAATTTCCTTTTGGACGTTTAAGACCTACACAGTTACCCAGATTAACAAATGTTTTTGTTTTCTAAAGCATCAGTTGAGGATCTGGTCCTCATGGGTCACTCGGGTTTTGGGTAGGGGAAGGATCCCCTGGCTCCTTTTGGCTTTTCATTTACCAGTCCATACGTCAAGGACAACGTCAGGTCTTGCTAGGACCAGGCTTCCTTTCTTAAGCATGAGCAGAATTTCCTCTTTTAAACTAGTACCACTGACTGAAGTTCCATTAGTGGATATCCAAGAACTACCTGAATAGTGAAGATTGGTGACCCACATTTGTAGGATGCTTCAAGAGATGCCCCCCATGCACAGTCCCCTGAGACTTAGTTGACTTCTGAGGGCAAGGAACAACGTATCCCTTATGTCCCTCTGCCAAATTGGTAGGTCATTCAGTATGTTGATCATTAAGCATCCAGAAAGGCTTAAGTTACACCAGCTCGATATTTTAACTACTGTATAATCTTCTAGAAAAGGCCTTCGACAAAAGGCTCTCACGCAGCCTTGTATCAGACATACTACATGGCAATCCCCTAAAATAAAATACGTTGTTAGACACAATGTCATGACAATCTAATTTTTCTCATTCTTTTGATTTATTATTACTCTAAAATATCATCCATCCTCCACCACGACATACACCTAAATCCCAAAGTCTGAAAATAAATGGCAGTTAATTCTAGAAACCTGTCAAGGGACTCACAGTATAAGAGCTAGTTGTTTTCAGATCACGAGGAAGTACATTAATGTGTTTCAGTTTGTCTTACAACTATGTACTTGTTAGCAACCCCGATGCGAGATAGCATTCCTCATGTTTTTGGGGGGACTCCTGTTACTTATGTAAACATAATATTTCTAGTGTCATATTTTTTCTTTACCTTTTTTTTTTTTTTTTTTACTTCTGCATAGAACTCCTTTGTGCCACATTTTCTCTATCCCTTCTCAGTTGAGGTGCCACTGCGGTTTGGTTTCAGCTTTTTGCTATTGTTAAGAGCGCTTCAATAAACCCATTGCCATGCCGTATCTCTGCAATGGAAGAATCCTGTAGGTCTACCCAGGAGTGGTATTGGTATGACTGGGTCAGGAAGCTCATTTTTAGTCTTGTGACGGGTTCTCCATCTGTTTCCTTAGTGGTTGTACCACCAATTTACATTCCCACTAGCTGTGGATGAGTGTTCACACTTTCCCTACAACCTCTCCCGCATTTGGTTATCACATTTGTTTTCTTGATCCTCGCAGTCCTATCACAGTGAGATGATTCTTAAAGTGGTTTTTAATTTGCATTTCCTTAATTACTAGTGATGTTGAACACTTTTTTATGATGTTTCTCCCGCCCTCTCTAATCTCTTGTGAAGTCTCTGTTCCGGTCTTTACTCCATATTTTTAGTGACTCGTTTGTTTTCTTTCTTCCTTTTTTCTTTTGTTTTTTTTGTTTTTGTTTGTTTGTTTGTTTGTTTTACGTGTTCTTTTCGAGGAACAGTGTCTCCCTGTAGCCCCAGCTGTCCTGGAACTCACTCTGTAGACCAGGCTGGCCTTGAACTCACAAAGATCCACCTGCCTCTGCTTCCCAAGTGCTAGGATTAAAGGCGTACGCCACCACGCCCGGCTATCCTGTTCTATTTTTACTGGGTCTGAAGCTTGGGGAATTTTATTAGGGTTCTTAAGGGGAGCTTTAGCAGGTTCTAGGGAGATGGGAGTCTGCAATTTAATTTTGCTCTTTTCCTTTCCTGGAGTGGTTTGGTGCGAAGGCCCTGCATTGTCTCACCGCAGATAGTAGAGGCAAGAACAGGAGAGATGCTGGGGCAATTTCTCAATGTCTAGCATCCTGTGCCACACGCGTCCAGGATTCTGAACTCCATAAGTCTGCAGGGGACATCCATGGGGCAATATTAAGAGTCTCACTCCAAAAGGAGGCAGCTTCCTGCATGGAAATTTTAACTCCTCATCTCTTGAGGAGTGTTTTTATTTTCTTAGCCTGTGGGTCTTTTTGACACGATTGTTTGTTACCCATGATAAAGAGAGATAGGAAGTGCTAGTGGTTAGGGAAAGAGACAGTTTACAAAGACTACTCTCACAGGAAGAGAGAATTTCCTGGAGATGTGCCAAAGCTGGCCATATAGAGGACAGAGACTTAAAGCAGATTCAAAGACTAATCTCTCCTGGGAAAAGAGTTAAATTCCATGGAGATATACCATAGCTGGTCATGACTACCCTGGTTGCGGGGGGTGGAGAGGGGGCGGGTATATCCTTGTCTCTAGGTAAAACCCTCTGAGATTTCCCTTGCGTGGGGGAAATCAGGGATAAGAGAGACAGCCCGATAAATACCTTTTTTCTTTGTTTCCTTCTTCCTTTGTTGGAAAGTCGAGCTGCACATTATGGGTGCCAGTTGTCGGTTGTGGTGTCTTTGAATCACGCATGAGTGCCTTCCACACGCTGTCCTTCGCTTCTTGGCTCAGCTCCAAGACTTGCCTCCTGCCTGCAGGCCAGCAGTCTCTGGGTTCTGCTCCCGAAAGAAGGGGTAGGGAATACTGCAGAGAACACCGGTAGGAAAAATAAGCAGACTCACACACACTCGTGGAGAACTGGGGAGAATAGGAACTCCTATAAATTATTTACTGTCAGTGAGGTCTATATATTCAAGACTACTGTGCTTTGGGCAAGGAAGTGGGGAGCAGGCAGAAGAGAGGGGTGAGCCAACTTAGTTCTAATTGGGGTGCTGCAGAACTTCCGTTTGTGTAACAGGTAACTAGAGGTGTGACATTCTGCTCAATGCCTCAAGGGACGGGGCCTGGAACTTTGCAGAGAGAGGGCAAAGCAAGAATCATTGTAATATCCTGAATCTTCCGGCTACTGATAACTCCGGAAGCACACAGAGATATCAGATAACCCGAGATCCTCCCGGGACAGGTCTTACAATTTCTCCCTTCAAGCCACACACAAAGTTCCATTCCCACAGTATAAATCTTTAGTATCTTTGGTGAGGTTCGTTCCCAGATATTTTATTATTTTTGAGGCTATTGTGAGTGGGAAGTTCTTTTTATATTCCTTCTCTGTTTATTGTTGGTGTAAAGAAAAGCTACTGATTGTATCCCGCCATTTTACTGAAACTCTTATTCATGTCTAGTTTTCTGGTGGAGTATTTAGCATCCTTTAAGTAAAGTATATCATCTGCAGAAAGGGATAGCTTAACTTCTTTTCTGATTAGTACTCCTTTAATTTCCTTCTCTTTTCTTATTGCCCTAGCAAGTATTTCAAGCACTATTTCAAAGAGAATTGGTGATAAGAGAAATGGTTCTAGTTTTTCTCCATTTAAGATAATGCTGGATGTGGCTTTGCTCTATATAGCTTTGATCATGTTGAGGAATGTTCCCTTCAGTTTGATTCTTTCTAGGACTTTAAACATGAAGGAATGTTGGATCTTGTCAAAGGCTTTTTCTGCATCAAGCGAAATGGTTGTGTGTTTTTTGTCTTTCAGTCCATTTAAGTGTTTTTTTTTAATTTTTTATTCATTTATTGTTATTTTTTAATATTTATTTATTTATTTACTTATATGAATGTGCTGTCTGCATGTAGGTTTGTGCACCCATATCATGCAATGCTGCAGAGGTCAGAAGAAGGCATTGCTCTGAAGAGGATGTTGGATTCCCCTTGAACTGGAGTTAAAGACGGTTCTCATCCACCATGTGTGTGCTGGGGATCGAACCCAGGTCCTCTGCAAGAGCAGTCAGTGCTCTTAACCGATAAGCCATCTCTCCAGCCCTCATTTATTATTTTTTATGTGTATGAGTGTACTGTCTGCATGTAGGTTTGTGCCCCCATGTTGTGCAATGCCACGGAGGTCAGAAGAGGGCTTCTGATTTCCCTGGAACTGGATTTAAAGATGGTACCAGCCGGGTGTGGTGGCGCATGCCTTTAATCCTAGCACTTGGGAGGCAGAGGCAGGAGGATCTTTGTGAGTTCAAGGCCAGCCTGGTCTACAGAGTGAGTTCCAGGACAGCTGGGGCTACAGGGAGACCCTGTCTCATAAAGACCAAAAAAAATATATAATAAAATAAAGATGGTACCTAGCCACCATGTGGGTGCTGGGAATTGAACCCAGGTCTTCTGCAAGAGCAGTCAGTGCTCTTAAAAGCGTGCCATCTCTCCAGTCCCTCATTTATGTGTTTTATGATATTTATTGTTTTACATATGTTAAATCATACTTGCATCTCTGATATGAATCAAACGTGGTCATGATGGATGATCTTTTTGATGTGGGTCTGTATGCGACTTGCAAATATTTTGTTGAGAGCTTTTTCATCTATGTTCATTAATGACATGGGTCTATATCTTTCTTTTTTGGTTGTATATTAGGGTGATGCTGGCTTCATAGAAGGAATTTGGGAAAATTCCCTCTGTTTGTATCTTTCTGAACAGGTTGAGTAATAATGGTTATAGGACCTCTTTAAATGTTTTATAGAACTCTACTGTAAATCCATCTTGGCCAAGGCTTTTTTTTTAGTTTGGAGGGTTTCTTTTTTTATTACATCCTAAATTTCCTCAAATATTATGGGTCTATTTAAACTGTCAATCTCTTCTTGGTTAAGCTTTGCTGGTTCCTGTGATTTCAAGTATTCATCCATTTCTCTTAGGTTTTCAAATTTAGTGGAGTATATGTTGTCGAAGTATTACTGTATGATTTTCTGGATCTTTACTTTGTCTGTTTTTATGTTTCCTCTTTCATCAGGAATACTATTGATTTGGAGTGCTTTTGAATTCATTGATTCTATATATTGTTTCGTTTGTTTCCCTTTTATTGATTTCTGCTCTGATATTTGTGATTTCTTCCTGTCTTTTGGGTTTAGGGTTCATTTGTTGTTGTCTCTCAAGTGTTTTTAGCTGCAGTGTTATCTTGTTTATTTGTTCCCTTTCTGTTTTTTATTTGTTTGTTTGTTTTTATGTGGGCACTTAAGACTGTAAATTTCCCTCTCAAGACTGCTTTTAAAGTATCCCAAAAAATTTGTTGTGTTGTATTGCCTTTTATTTTCAGTTCCATGAATATTTTTATTTCACTCTTTATTCCCTGATCCATTCATTACTCAGGATGGTGTTGTTTAGTCTCCATGTGTTCTTGTAGCCAGTTGGGCTTATTCTGGTGTTTATACTGAGCTTTATTTGGACTGTAGTCTGATAGATTACATGGAATAATTTCAATTCTTTTGTATTTGTTGAGATTTCTTTTGTGCCCCAGTATATGGTCAATTTTGGAGAATGTTCTGTGAGGTGCTGAGTAGAAAGTATATTCTCTGGTGTTTGTGTGGAATATTCTGTACTTGTCTGTGTGGTCCATTTGGTGTATTGTATTGTTCAGTTCTGATGACTTTCTGTTTATTATATGTCCAGTTGATATATCTAAGGGGCTCAATGGGGTGTTGAAGTGTCCTACTATTAGAGTGTTAGGATTAATCTGTGTCTTGAGGTCCTTCAGAGTTGTGTTTATAAAGTTAGGTGCACCAGAGTTTGGTGCATAGACATTTAGGATTGTGAAGTTGTCATAGTTAATTGTTCCTTTGACAAGGATGTAATGGTCCTCTTTGTCTCTCTTCATTAGTTTTACTTTGAGTTCTATTTTGTCTTATATTAGAATAGCCACTCCAGCTTGTTTCTTGGTACCATTTGCTTAGAATATTTTTTCCTTCCTTTCACTCTAAGGTGGTGTTTGTCTTTGAGTGTGAGATGGGTTTCTTGTAGACAGCATATAGAAAGATTCTCTTTCCTTATCCATTCTCCCAGTCTATGTCATTTTGGCCTGGGATATTTTCAGCGTTTCCACTTCCTTCTGGAGTTCGTCATTTTCTCTCTTTAGTTATTTCCAATGTTTGTCATTATCTTCCTCTAGGTCCTTCTTGAGTTTTTCAATCTCTCCCCTTAGTTCTTTCCACACAATTTGTCATTATCTCCTTCTAGGTCCTTCTTGAGTTTTTCAATCTCTTCCCTTGGCTCTCTAATTTCTTTAACATGTCAACAGTTGTTATTTTAAGGTTGGTGTCTTGACTTCTTTCCTCAGAGATCTCTTTGTAGGGATCTTCTGTAGGGTTGGCAGAGTTTGGTATGGATTTATTATGAGCTTTTCCCATGTTGTTTTTTCTTTGTGTCTTTGGCATGTGGATTTGTTTATTTGTTTCTTTGGATTCTGGCACCTCAATGTTGGCTGTACAAACTATAATCACAGAGGCTATGCCTTCTAGGTCCTCTGCAGCTCCACCAGGTTGATGGGGAGGGGGTATTGTCTTGCTACTGTGGCCCAGGTGGGTAGGCACCAAAGTGTCAAGGCACTTTCACCTTGCCCAACCGGCACCTGACTGAATCTATTTCTACTTATTTACTATTGAGACTGTGTCTCCTTGAAACCTCAGCTGGCCTAGAATTCACTATTTATTCCTGGATGGCCAGAATTTCCCAGAAATCTGCCTCTCTTTCTCTCCAGAATGTTAGGATAAAAGGTGAGTATTACCAATCCCACAACATTTTATTTTTAATCTCAGATTCTCTGGTGTCATCCCCTGTTAATATAAGGAAGTTAGGGTAATTTAAGGATTTTTTTTAGAAATTGTAGGGTCCTGTTTATTCTTGGCTTCTCAAAATATCCCCGATTTTATCCCATAAGGGATTATAACTGTTGTATTCTTTGACAACCATAATGATAATCACTTATCATAATGATAATCAGAAATACCAAGAGTAATATAAGAACAAAGTTTCTTCTTTGTAAAGAATCACCGAATAAAATTTCAAACATAGTAACTGTTAGATTCTAAAGGCTCACAAACCTCTGATAAAAGACAGTCACATGAGGCCTAGTCACTCTGGGAACATAATTTAAGAATTGCCAGGGCTGGCTACCTGTTGGCACATGGTGGGATAACAACAGCAATGGCAGCAGCAAGATGGCTACTGAGGCATACCCTTTTATGACCGTGGGGCAGGACTTCAGGTACAGGGGAAGAGGGCAGAAGATTGACAGCCTATGGAGGAAGTGTCCTTTGGAATTCTGGGAAGCCCAGACCTAACAGTAACCAGATATCCAAGATTCTACATGTAATATTGAATATAACTGTCTTCAGTAAATTGTGGTAACAAATAGAAACTATTTCTGTAAGATATAATAAGCACTTCAGAAATTAAAGAATGGGAAATATATATATATATGTTAATATTAAGTATTTTTGTAAATTAATTATTTTGACTTGTTTGTGACAATTATTCTATAGTTTTCTTCAGACTTTCAAATTGTACTGTCACTAAATTGTAATTGATTCACCACAACTCATTAACTCTTAGTAAAATTAGAATAAATTTCAAATTAGAGATATAATTGATAGTTATCATGATGTCAGCATATATAACATAATTTAATGTAGTAGGGTTGGTACTTGGTTTTAATTCAGATTCTAGATGGAAAATATGTGTTAAATTTTAGTCAGAAAGTTTATCTCTTATCAAAGTCTGTTTTATAAATGTTTAATTATTAGATATTTCTATCTAGTTATAGAAGGGACAGAAATGTCATTTACCTATGGTATCTTTCTGGGAATTAATATGAATTAAAAGAACAAAAATAGTATTTCAAAAGTCTGAAGATTTTTTTCAGAATTTTAATTGAATTTTTGACAATTCCATGCAACATATATGATCATATTAAAATACCTTAAACTACCTGCAAACTTGTAGCACCCTCATCAAATTTCAAGTCCTCTGTCATACATGTTAATGCCTAGCATGTACAGTTTGTGTCGTCAAATGTTCTTTGTTGTGCATTCATCCAGTGGAGCCTGGTTAACCTGTCACACCCTTAAAAAAAAACAATTCTCTCTCCCACCCTGGAAATCAGAATTTAGATGAAATGCTCACAGTTGGTCACTGGGCAAAAGGAATGATCAGAGATTATGGGAAATTTTTGGATTTACCTAAACCACACAAACCTAAAGCAACAATACTCCAAGTTGTTAATTTTTTAGAATTACTACTGTTGATAATTATCACCTCATTTTTACTTTCCAAAGTAGGCCTCCTTTACAAGTTAGAACTGTGCTCCTTCATGCCAGCCTGTGTTGAAAATGTCATTCTGAGCTTGGTGGAGTCAAGAATGTGTAGTCAGTCCATCAAGAAGCATTTCTGCCATGTTGAGAAAAACAAATCCCCAAATAAAAATAATAGGGTGATTAACTGCACGATATATATATATATATATATATATATATATATATATACATATATTGCCTTTAAAATATTTTATTTATTTTTATTTTATGTGTATGAGTATATTAGGTAAATATGTGTAAGTGCACCTGTGTCGTGCAATGTCTGCAGATGCAGAAGACCATGTTTGATTTCCCTAGACCTGGAGTTATGGACAGAAGTTAGCTCTACTTATGGTGCTAAATGTCAAACCCAGGTCTTCTGAAGAGCAGCACCTGCTGTTAACCACTGAGCTACATCTTCATCCATTTTGTATATTTGCATGTACGTTGAGACAGATTATCATTATCTTGCCCCATCTTTCTTGAAACTAGCAATGTTCCTGCATCAGCCTCCTATGTGCTGATATTGCAGGTATGCACTTCCATGATTAAGAACAGACAGAACTTAGATATAACTGGGTGGCTGCATACCTGACTGTAACAATAATCTCTGTAAAATCAAAATTATGTATTAAAATTGATTACCCCTAATTAAAGCCAGTTGCTTTGCATTTGCGATTAAGTAAATTTTTGGTTATAGTCTTTCCTTAATTCAGGATATCGATTTATTGCAATTGAAATTTTTATATTGGCACAAAATTTGTTGAATAAAATTACTTTTGCTGTTTGTTAAAATTTACTTTTAAAATTATTTTTAATATTATCTATCATATTTTCAACTTTTGTACTTTGACTTGCTATCTTTCCCTCCTTAATTGAATTGAAGACTTCCTTATTGATTCTATATCCTTGCTCTCTCAGTCCACCAAGAATATATTCAAAAGTTTTTATTATTTATGCTAAATATTTAAAACTGATGCAACACCACATATCAAACATCACTCTACCTCCTGATGTGTTTTACTGGTTACTTAGTATAGTTTACAAAATTTATTTCTCTTGCCCCTCAGAATAGTTTTGTGCTTTATATCAGCTATCTATAATCTCTATCTTTTTGAAGAGTTATCTCTTATATGAAGTAAGAAAGATAGAAAAACATAACTACAATTTTACTTTCTTTTTTGCTCCTTTGTCTATTCTTGCTTATATAATTTGAAGGAAATTCTAATGCAATTCTTTTTGTTTTTATTTTAGAGGAAAATACACCTCACATTCTAATCTTGTTCTGTTGCTTAATGCTTTCTAGATTACATGCTATTCTTCGCACCATACTGATTTACATTACTGTAGACCACGTGATTAAAAGATGATGTTTCTATAAATTATTTGCCCTTTTACACTATTATTCCACTCTAATTCTGTATTCTTACTGCCATCCTCGAATCTTTTATATTCACAATTACATCTCAAAAGAGGATGTGATCTTTACTTTTTTTAAAATTTTATTTATTTATTTATTTATTTATTTATTTATTTATTTATTTATTTGTATGAATGTACTTTCTGCATGTAGGCTTGTGAACCCGTGTCATTCTATGCCGCGGAGGTCAGAAGAGGGTGTTGGATTCCCCTGGAACTGGAGTTCTCCTGGATTTGGAGTTACAGACGGTTCTCAGCCGGCATGTGGGTGTTGGGGATGGAACCCGGGTCCTCTGTAAGAGCATCCAGCACTCTTAACCACTAGGCCATCTCTCCAGCCCGATCTTTACCTTTAATAAAAAGGCTAGGATATTATTTTCACTACTGGAGTTTGAAGACAGGATTTTACACATGTCTTAGCAAGTGAAATAGAATTCAACTATATCATCAGTCATTTTTTAAATTTTGAGATGATCTAACTAAGTAGCTCTGACTTTCCTTGAACACTTTCTGCAGCCTAGGCAGACATGGAAATTAAAACCATCCCTACTCACCCTTCCAAAGAGCTAAATGACAGGATTTGTCAAGTAGGCTATATTTTCTTTATATATTATTTCTAATATATATTATTATTTTCTTTGGTCTTTTTGAGACAGGGTCTCCCTGTACCCCCAGCTGTCCTGGAACTTGCTCTGTAGACCAGGCTGGACTTGAACTCACAAAGATCCACCTGCCTCTGCCTCCTGAGTGCTAGAATTAAAGGCATGTGCAACTACGCCCAACTTCTTTACATATTATATACATTTATATATAATATACATTACATAATATATATGAATATATAGTATATACATATATATTATATACATTTTCTTTTTCTACTTCTTTATTCTTAGTAATGTAATGGTGTTTTTGATACATTTTGTAAATGAAAACAAATATCCAGGTGGTCTGGAAAATATTTGCCACTTTTCATAAATCATTGAATGTGTTCTGTCAAACCACCATGTTCATTCCACTAAGACATAAGGTCTGTTATTAATAGAAATACTACCATAATGATAGTAAATCAGTTTCTTAAAGTAAAAAGTGAAGATTGTCTCCTTTCTCCCTCATTTCACTATTGTGCTCCTTCTTTGCACAACTTACTCATAAAACTCACGTGTTATTTACAAATGAAAATGACAATCTTAGTTCAAGCCCCCACACTTACATGGTAAATGAGAAAAAAGACCCCCAGAAAGTGTCCTCTCACACTCAAATATATAACATATATATATAGATAGATATATATATATAATATATATGTGTGTGTGTGTACAAACACAACACAATAAATAATAAATATTAAATTTTTATTACACAACTATCTTACTGTTTTAAAAATAAATTTCATTGCTATTAATTGTTCACATACTTAAACCTTTCATCTATAAATATATTTGAGTCATGTATATATCTATATCTTGAGCAAAAATGTGAAAGCAACACTAATATAAATACAAAGACAATTTCAGTACTTAAAAGCTATTGATTATGTTTACATAATTAATTAGCAGTTATAAATTTACATATTTTATTTATTCATTTATTTTTTTTTAATCTTCCTACTTTTTCTTTTTATTTATTTTGACATGATACTTCCATAAATTTAAGGTGGAAGATAAACTGTTCAATAAACGTCACTTCATATATAATATACAGAAGTTATTGTAAAATTCTGTCAAATAACATATTGTGGGAAAACAGTTAGATGGGCTGGATTCTAAGCCAATGGTACCTCCCTGGCCACATCCATGGGGTGGGTTCTAGGCCAATGGTACCTCCCTGGCCACACCCATGGGGTGGAGTGTAGTGACGAAAAGATTTAGCATTGGGCCCTGAGAATTGAGTCATGATGGATATTTAAAGTGGACATGTTGGAATAAACTCTCTCTCTGGGTTCAAACCTCAGCCTGCCAACATGTGGTTTGCTTTCCTGTGCATTCTTCCCACATGGGTAGTCCTAGGATTAAGTGGGCCCTGCCACAAATCCCTGCGGTGACCCCACAAATGGCGTCCAAACGTGGGACAGAAGGAAACTTTCACGACTTAGGGATGCATACCCCTAAATCTTGCCCTTTTCTTCTTTTTCTTCTTTCTCTCCTGATATCTATCTGTTGTCGTGGAGCCATCTTTCCTGCTGGTTTCGGTGAATGGGACAGTGGCCTGAGGGCATGTGGCTTTGATCTGGTTCAGAGGGATCATCCAGTGCTTACCAGGCATGTGCCTCCCAGAATGGTCACTCCTGCAGGCTATAAAGGCCAGTGACCTCAAGGCTGAATTTAATATTAAGCCTTAGCAGTTATGTTTGGCCTTAAAATAATTTTTCATAAATCTACAGGTCTGAAAAACTTTCTGCTTTTAAATTCCATCCCCCCAAAGAATGACCCCTACTGCAGGCTCTTCAAGTTTGGTTCCAATCTTGTTTATATGTAGATTTTCTCCCTGTAGCTCTCTTAGACCTGAGCACACCTCTTTCTGTTGTAAATTAAGGCCTTTCACAGAACTGCCCTCCCTCAAGAGCAGCCTCTTCCAGATAATTTCAAGCATTGGTCATTTTTCTCTTAAATTTTGTGTACAAAATCTGTTTTTAGGTAAAAGTGTGTTGCTCTCTTGTCTTCTTTTTTTTTTTTTTCTAATTAAATTAGTTTTTATTGATGCTTTGTGCATTTCATACATTTTTTCCAATTCAGTTCAGGCTTATTTCCCTTTCCTTCCCCCCC